>QYTT01086753.1:16009-26525 GCA_006980735.1 Dasypogon diadema
CAAATTCACTTCCCCTTTAAGAAAAAGTGATCATCCCTCTCTTTCAGATGTATGTAAGATTTATATTAAAGTAATTCGTATCTCTCTTGGAATTGTTTTGTTGTTTGTTTTTTTGCTTTCATGCATACAGTCATCTTATTCTTAGGTCGCAGTCTCTTTCATTTGGAATTTTTGGCAGAGTCGGCCTTCTTGTTATTAATGTTCGTTGGTTATAGTTACCACCTCTGGAACACTACATCACTGTTGGATATCATAGCTTCAGAAAAAACAAGAGTGGAAGATGTAAGTGTTGAGTGTATTTGTATATAGCAATGTAGTCTGCGGTAATATGCCGCGAAGGTTGGATTACTGTGGCAAAAATTTATCTCACATCAACTCACCAGTTTTTCTCCTATGATAAAAGCCCAGTTAGTTCGGTTATTGGGTTACGTGGTTAATGATTTCAAGTTGCCTGTAGTTTTTTATATACTTCCTGTTTTTCAAGGGCCTTCTAAATTATGCAAAAAACACAAGTCAGGCTGGAAAGCTTGGAAAGTACGTAGTGTATTCTGAAATTTATTAGTTGTATCTTAGTAGCTTCTCAAGTTCAAATTAAAATAAACTGGGTGCGACTAGTCTACACACTGCCAACTTCCCATTTAACCATCTTGTCCTAGTTTTGAAAATTTAATTGGTGATGTTTTGGTGACTGATGCCTCTTCTGCTGCTTCTGGTGTGGCAGTTCCTATGAGCGAAGCAGTGGTGTCGGCGAGGTGTTTTCTTGTTTTTGCTTGCCGGTGCGTGGGCAAATTATCCCGCTTCTGTAACTTCATTACACAGTTTACAACAATTTTTAGTAGTTTTTTCGCTATAATAAAAGCCGCCAATTCAAATTTTTTGCAAACCTTATCAAATGTTCATTATGCAATTATGCGTTCAATGAATTTTTCAATCCGATAAATCGGACCCATTACAATAACTCCAAATGGGAAGTTAATAAAATCAAAACTATCAATTTCTTTTTGATGGATTCCTATTTGCGATTTGTACTGCTATAGTACCTATTTCTATAAGCCTATTATCGGTACGTTTGGAAGGTCATATCCTTCCATTTTCCTGTTTCCTTGATAGCGAAATTTAGATGTAACTTTTCCGGTTACGTAACATTTTGATATTAAAATTTAATTTTTATCTAAGAGTTAGGTGCTTAAAGTAACCGATTCGGTAATTTTTCTTAAATATCTTCACCTCAGCATTTTTAAAACAATCGATTTTCCCAAAAACTAAATTAATTAAAATATAAATCTCCGTTTTTTGAAAGTATTCAGCTCCTTTCAAAATGACGTAAAAAGTACGTTGGCATGGGCACGGGAATTCTAAATACAAAATTCGAATGGGTCTTATAAAGTAATTACCCATCCGGATTGTAAGCTTGTCAAGGAAAATTGGAAACTCATTTCTGGGTAATAAAAGAAACGACAAAGTAAACTTTAAAGATCCCCAGGAATACCTTGAGCTACTCTCCCAGAGCTGTGTTGAAGGACAAACAGTTCTCTAAAAATAGATCTGACAGACGGGTCTGTTTCCCTTTTCAATTTACCCACTGCCAGGATGACAAGAAAAAAATATTCTGCCGATTCCCTGGAAATCCTTTTTCATCATACCGCTCTGCGGATTTTTTTGTACACACACACATTCCAGCAAAAAGCAACTTCTAAGTGAAAGTAAGCGAAAAAGTTAGCGGGGACAAAGCAGTACATTTTCATCTCAATGTGGGTTACTTTTTGAACAATTGCAAATCCCACAAATCTAAAACCGAAGGGAATTTCGAATAAGTTCACATTCACGTAGATAACGTAAGCTATTTTTAGAAATCGTTATCCCACAGGATTATTGTACCCCCTGGCAGGGCTATACGAAAATACCGTCTAAAAATAGAACCTCAACCCCAACTTCACTGAAATTGGGTCATGGATTTCTGGAGGTATACGACCTCTCCCATCGAACTCGAAACAACCCTCAGAAGCCCATGGTAACACACAATTTCATTGACAAACGTTAACGTAGCCTAGCCACCCTCAGTCACTATTAAGCAGAAAACATTTTCGACCTGCCAACAGTTTTACGGGCACTTCTCCAGTTTGTTGACGTCATTCGACTCGAAAGTAGGTCAAATCGAAATTGGGTCAAAATGGGTGTGCTGCGGGAGGCCCTCCAGCATTCATTCATTTTTCAATGGAGATGGTCGGAAACTTTTTATGCAAAGTTCTAACCCGGGAATGCTTTCGTGGCACTAGAGGTGGATGACTGAGCAAAAAGTATCTTGGGAACAGTTCATAAAATAATCGGATGGTATTTTTGGAACAAATTTGGGTGATTGGTGATTGCTTTAAGCAAGTTCTGTTCGATTGCAGACATGTCTTAATGCTAGTTAGGAAAGCAATTTTGTCCTGGAGGGTGAACTGTGTGACTCGTTTACTAGATTAGGGTGCCTTTAGATTTTACCTTGAGATTGACTTTTGGTCCTAGGACGTAGCAGACCAAAGAGAGGGTTGGTAATATATATGTGAACGGCTTAATGAGTTCAAGCCAATTATACGTGTAGGATTAGTGATTACGGGAGTTATGGAAGTCGTAATCAAAGGGGAGTTTTTGCGAGAACGTACAATTTTCTACTGGGAACGTGCAATTATAAGATGATTGCACTGCTGGATTTGCTCAATCTTAATTTGATTTCTACATATTTGAGTGCAGTGTTTATTACGTCAAATAGTATTTAGTTCATGTAAGAGCTTTTGTAGCTTGCCTTTTACACGTTTATCTTGTTTAAGTATATGAAAGTTTCTCGCTGTAACTAGCTTTATTCAAACAAGATGGCTTTGATCAAGTCGACAGGACTTTTTCGAGTTGGGTCTCTTTAGGAAACTGTCAATTTAACTTAATCCTTATTCTGATATTTTGTTTTTGAGAAACTGTACAATGTGGCAGGATAATGTGACTTATTTTTGTTGCCTACGTAAGGACTGCACACCCTGAGAGTGAATATAATAGATATTTTTCAAAAAGTTCATTTTGTAATCCTTTTGTGATATTTTCGTAGTTTGAAAGAATAATGCCGGCGACATATTCTGGTTTATGTGCAGAGAAGAGAGAGAAGGGGTTCGAATTTAAGAAAACCTGGCTTTTTTTTACGATGATGCAAAGCTCTGGGGATACCCTATGATGCTAAGCACAGCCTTGGCAGGAAGCAAAATGTGGATATGGAATAAGGGTAGTTAGGAGGTCGAGTGTAAATATCGGTGCACATTCTGCTTGAAGAACTGCAGCCTATAGTCAGCATGGAAGTCAGCATGTTAGTCTGTTCCATATTCGTATTGTTCTACTCAAGAAGGATTTTCGAAGCTTCACTGTTCTGCTAGGTCTTGTCACGAGGACGGAAGGGTGAAGACGGCTCGATGTGCGTTGGGGCTTAAAACGAAATTTCGATACATTTTTAGGATTTGGTTTTTATTTCACTAAAACAATTTGGCTGGGCGCTCGACTGGTGGCTTTATATGACGTTCCGTACTGAGAATTTGGCATCATTGTTTCCATAAGTATGACTTTGGCGAGTCGGCGATGGTTACCCAGAGTCTGGAACTCTGCCCTTTTAGCCGTACTTCCAGTATTTTGTCTTGACGATTCTCTTCTTACGTGGATTGGAAGTTATTTCCTTTACCATTCCATTCGCGTTAATTTGTACGGTGTTATTTCCAATACTTATAATATCAATGCCGGTGTGCCGCAAGGCTCTATATTGTCTTCCACTCTTTTTATATTCTGCATTAATGATCTCTTATCACTCACCTCCAATCCAATTCACAGTTTTGCTTGATTTCGCGTGCTCATTTAAATTAGTTGCTGAATCTCGTGGAAATTCTACTGATAATAATCGAGCGCGTATGATTGTATGGGCAGGGTCAATCGCGTTGAGTTCAATCCATCCAAAACCCAAAGTTGTCTGATTTTTCCCCTCCTCTTTTTTCATCAAGAGGCTAAGCATTCCTAACCGTCCGATCTTGAACATTTTAAGGATTTAGGTATTTAACAATCTTAGTTTGAAAGATCACATCTTCACTATTGTCAAGAATGAGATAAGGTGCTTGAAATTTTATCCAGCGCTCATCTACAATTTTCATATCAGGCACAGAATTGAATATATTTTATACATTTGGGCAGCGGTAGGACGTACTGCATTGTTCGCGTAGACAGGGTCCGAAAGACTCAATGTCGCTTGTCTTACGCTCTTTTATGGCTATTTTAATGGACATTGTTCCAACGAAATCACTGGTCTGATTCCTTGTAAATCAATTCCTACACGTGACATTGGCGCTTTGAGTCGTTTTCTTCCCTTCCTTCTCGAAACGAGACCTAGCAGAACAGCGAAGTTTCGAAAATCCTTCTTGAGCCGAACTGTACCAATATGGAAGAGGTTACCATCTTCCCCGTTGACTATAGGCCAGAATTATTTTGTAACTAACAGAAGTCTAGGGGGTTAGTTACGCTGTGATATGATCCTGAAAACTAATTTTGGGGATATAATTACCATTCATGCCACGAGGCGTTAAAAGCGAGAGCAAAAAAAGCTCTTCTTCTCCATATAAAAATTTATTTACATAAAAATGAGATACTTAACTAAACTATGAAAAATAAACTTAACTAAAAAAAAAGAAAAAATAAACTGGAGTACTTATCCCAGGCCTGGGTGTTGCAGTTCCCGCGTGGAATCCGGAGTCCCACGTTGTAGTCGGATGACCCTTTGTACCAACGGCTGCCATTTCTGTGTTTTCCCAAATTTTAATTCTTTCTTTTTATTTTTTTTTTATTTTTACACTTCACTATTTACTGTTATTATTTAGTTAAAATTGTCACTTACTCCTTTTGTCGCTTCTTTACTGTTTCAATGCTGCCCCCAAAAAGACCGGACCCGTCTTCACTCGCTTTTTCGCACGGCCAACTTTTCCCAAAAATTCCCTAAAAAATCCTGGAAACCAAAGCACTTTTGTCGTTTTTCTGTAGCGTTTTATAATTTTATGAATGTTTTTGGATCGTTATTTTGTTGTGCTTATTGCATTTTAGATTTTAAGTAATTTATCTTGCATTTTAGATTTTTTAATTTTAATAGTTTCAAGTCCTAATTCATTTTAGAACAATTTAGGAAAACTTAGAGCACTCTATGAAATTTACATCTCAATATAATTAAAAAGGAGATTTTAATGTTTTCAGCCTTCTATTAAATATCTGTCACTTATACACTTTGTTTCCGACTAATTACATTTCAAAATATTATTTAAAAATACTTAATTTAAGTTCCATATTTTTCCATATTACATCTTTAGATTTACTTACATACATTATTATTATTTCCAAAACTCTTTCAAGATAATTCTTTTTTTTCCTTAGACATTTATAATGGTTTTTTTTCTAATGTTTGCCTAATTATCTTTATAATTTGGTTAATGTTCATTTGCTCTCGTGTATTTCCCGCCATGATACTTGAGATAAACTTGGTGCTAGAGGGCAACAAAGTAAATATGGGAGTAGGATTTTGAAGCAAGTATTACTTTATATTTGTGTATTATTCTATATATCTTTTTTTGAATTTTGTGATCAGTTCAATAACTTGTCGCAGCTCAAGTCCGTCCATCACAATTTAAGCATTTGAGATAAACTTGGTGCTAGAGGGCAACAAAGTAAATATGGGAGTAGGATTTTGAAGCAAGTATTACTTTATATTTGTGTATTATTCTATATATCTTTTTTTGAATTTTGTGATCAGTTCAATAACTTGTCGCAGCTCAAGTCCGTCCATCACAATTTAAGCAGAATATGGATCGACACTTTCACTCGATCTCCTAATCCTTTTACCGAATCCCTACTTTTCTTTTCGCTGAGGCTGTGCGAAGCATCATAGGGCAACCCCCAAGCTTGAAATTAAAACATAGGTTAATATCAAAACTCGATTTTGGGCTTCACGCTCTCTATGTATTTATTATTCAAAAGTGATCACTTATTTAAAAGACGAATTGGAATTTCTTCAATCCCGAGTTTGCTTGTCTCGCGTTATACATATTCTATGGGTCGTGATTCTTCCTCTGTCCATACATCCCTATTGTGGAATTCTTCACCATCGCGCATACGGCAAATGAGCCCAACTGGAGCTTTTAAGAAAAATCTATTCGATTTTTTAAACTTAACATAATAACTGGTTACATATTGATATGGTCGGGACCATCGAATTCAATTGGAACTCAACTCAAGTTAAAAGTTATATTGCGGAAACAGGCAGAAGAAATGTTTTCAGGGCATTACCATTCACTTACAAGTATAGACTCAAAATTTTCTAATGATGTGCGGCGATTTTTGAGTGATATAGTTAACCCCGTACTTATTATATCTTAGTGCTGTATAGAGTTCTTTCTATTCACAGTACACGTTCATTCAACAGTTCACATTCCTATATAACAATGTGCAATATCGCACACCTATGTAACTGTTTCTCATTTTGATATCACATAAAAGGTCCATTAATGAGGAATAGCAATCTTAGAAGAAAAGATGAAGACAAAATCAAATCCTGCACAGGACGTGGTGATATATCTGACTACCAGTGGTTAAGGCAATTTCGACTGACGAGAATTGCACTTGCGAAGCTACTGGGATGTTGCACAGTAATTTCATGCTAATAAAATTGTGGCTCACTTGCAACATTTGTCAGGTTAATTTCCCAATCTTCCTTTTGCCTAACTTCCCTCCGCCTAAGCTGTGCTGTGTACATACATCATACGGTTGTCCCCTGGGTTTAGGCGCAGTAGCTTAAAAAAAGCTTATTCCGCGAGTGTGCAATTTTTTTCTAATTTAGAACCAGATACTACTGCCGAACCCTTAAAGGAATTGAATATGGATTTAAAGCTGTGATATAAAACATTGAAATTAATTTAATTTGATTACTTTGAAGTGGTAGCAAAATTTTAAACTCACTACATACGTGACTTGCACCAGGTATCACACCCTACTGCCATTGTCATAAACCGAAGCCATAATTCTTAAGACTGCAGACAAAGGAACAAGTTTAGCGAAATTTCTGAAATAGACCGCAGACAGATTGTTAATTAATAATTTATTACCGAACCAGCCCCAACTGCCATGGCTGACGTAACCTCATTTTCCCCATCAATGCAAAGCGGCACGAAGTAATTTACTCGATCACAACCAGGCCAAATAGGGTCAGAGAGAAAACGATTTTCTCGCACGAATTCGCCATTGGAATTTCCCAATTTGTCGATGGAGGCAGAAATCCAATGCAAATGCAATGGCAATATCCGGCGGGGATCAATTAACATTTTATGGAATCGAGAAAATTTCAAGTGTTACTCATTAAAAATTCTAACCATGTTCCGGTCAGCTCCTTCTACAGTTGTTCCCCAAAACGGAGGCTCCCGACGAAACTTTTCGCTTTTGTTCAGCTAGCCCCAATCTCCTCCTACAACTGCAACACAAATTGAAAGAGGTGCTCGAATCGTGATTTGTCAATGAAAATTTCCCTGACTACCTCACCTTAAATTCAGACTCAGATTGCATGCGCAGCCAAACTAGGACACCTTCGACGTCATTCGCTTGTGGCCGGGTTGGATTTCTCTCGAGTACTTGAAATGCAGAATGAACCGATTTTTCTGAATGAATTTGTTGAATGTTTGTTGCTGCCTCTATAGGTCGCCTGCAGCAAGCTATTTTCAGTGCAGATATTTACTGTCGCGCCAAATCTGAAATATCACTCTCGTTCATTTCACCAATTTTATTGAGATCAAATTATGCTAATTTTAGACATTTTGAGATTTAAGAAGCATTGCTTCCAAAGTTCTCCATCTCCTCCGGAAAATGTAAAATTTTAAATAAATCTAAAGTTGTGGATATTGTTATTGAAGTGGTGTGCGTAGTCGTTACTTCCGCTCCTTTGACAGAAACGCATACATAGCTAACATTAATACTGTAGTATGAACCACAAAAGGGTTTGAAAGCCTTTGATGAGAAGTAAATTTTAAATGCATCGTCATTGCAGTATTCCCTGCGACTGGGATTTAGAACACCTTTGTGCTGCTTGTTTTAACGGACGATTTGAAAGGTCTTTGCTGAAGATATGCTGCTGGGTTCAATAAGGTGTCGCATTATTGTGCAATAACGTTCAGTAGTGGAGGGTCAGAGGAAGCATTTTCACTCCCTCAGAGTGGAATATTGCTAAGGGAGGAAATGTCCTGATAGAAAACCATGGCAAAGATTGATGGATTATTTGACATTAAAGCATTCAGAAAAAAGAGCTGCTATGTCCCCTTGAGCATTAAAATATCAGAACGCTGATAATCGGGAATGGCTAATTACAAACAATTTTTCACCATACGAATTATCTTCTTTTGTATCTTTTCTGTAGATATCGAGTTGAGGGCTAAACTTCTTGATCGAAAAAACGATGCTCTCAATAATTTCGTCTATGGCATATGGAATGTTCTGAATTTGCATCGTTTCTTGTAAAATTGATGTGATTACAAAGGAGAAGAAAAAGATAACTGGAGTAGAGAGTACTGCCAGGACGCAACTGTACAATGTTTTGTTTTTATTTTGAGTTTGTTTAATAAGTTTCGGTGGTAATATACAAACGTAGTCCTCTCACCATCTACCGGTATTTTTATAACAAACGAAAAGAAAATAAACTTAAAGATAAAAAGAAGAACTGAAAATAAATTGCAAATAACTTGAACTAATAACAAGAAGTAGGTATTACAAAAAAAAGACTTAAAAAATTGATAGTTAAATAAATTTTAATTTTGCAACTGGAGACGGGCGAAACACTATTTTCATATATCTATCTTTTGAATTTATTTTTTAAAAACCTTTAATGTGACGCGATTCGAAGGGATTCAATATTTAATTTTTTTGCCTAAAATCCATCATGTTGTTAATATAACCACTCTTGGTATTAAGATGAATTTATCGATACCTCAGTTGTCAAAACAAGAATCCATATAAACATCCTAATAATGTTATTTACTTTCTCATACATGACGAACAATAGTCATAAATAGAACAGCGGGCTCTGCGCTGGCAAGAAGCTATTGACACTAGACGTTCGAGGATTTCAGGTGTCAGTTCCTTAGAAGAATTGCGATCACGAGGCTAATTTAACAACATTCTAGAATCGAGTGAAATACTAGCTAAAAGGTAAATTGCTCTCACTCAACTCAGAGCTATATACGCCCGGCCTTCTGAAAAAAAAACAACAGCCCGTTCGGAGTAGCGCTATGTAAAAGATGTCCCAACAAGAATGGGAAATTTAAATTTGGAGTCATTTCTGCTACTGTGAGTTGACAATCAAACCATAATGACAGTTCGATGGTAGACAACCCGCCATTATTAAAAATTGATGGTCATTCAACACATCAACGCATTCTTATTGTTAAACATTATTTCGAAAATGGTGAAAATTTGACTGCCACGATTCGTAAATTCCATCCAATTTTTCCTAGACAAAATGTTCCAAGTGCATCAACTGTGAAAAGAATAATCGAAAAATTCGAAGAGATTGGGGTCGATTATTGATGTCAAACCATCAACACGTATTCGTCCAGGCTATTCAATAGAAAATATCCCGGAAAATATCAAAATGTGGCCGGGAGTCCGGGAACATCCATTCGGCATTGTGCTCAAGTATACAACAACATTTCAAGAAGTACTCTACATCGTATTCTCACGAAAAAGTTGCGTCTTCATGCCTACAAAATACAGCTGACTCAACAACTCAACCCTACATGCACAGTGAAGAGAGCTTGTCAATTGGGTGCTTGGGCAGGAGGCACCATTGGAACATTTTTCTCGAAGACACTGCCGGGACTGCACAAACAATCAATGGTGAGCGGTATCGGGGCATAATAATCCAGTTTTCTGCCTTAAATGGATGGTATGGATCCCGAAGACATGTGGTTCCAACAGCGTGATTGAAAACTTCATCAAAAGAACTCAAATGTGCCAGAAAAACCGAGGAGGTCATTTAGTAGATGTGTTATTCAATAAATAATTCCCACATAGGTATATACTTTATGATTAAATTAAAATTTCGGTATTAAATAAAAAACACTGTATTTTATTTGGAATTTAAATTTTCCTCTGTTATTGGGACACTTTGTGGACGGTTATGGTTACGGTTGTGAACATCGAATGGTCAAGAGATAGAGGACAATTTGATCAACGGCTAATAAAAAAAATCATTTGATTAATCTTTTGCCAGAAGTTGATCAAACTCATGAGTGTTCTCATCAAAGGTGAAGTCACACTATGATGTGGCTTATAATTGCAAACAAATCGATGATACCATCTTAATAGAAATTTCCGACCCTAAAATTGAAAGAAACTCCACGGATTAGTAGTTGCCATGCTTGAAGAGCTTGTAGCTTAGTCGTGAAGAAGATGAGTTTCAAAAAATAGAATTAAAATTTGAATGTATCGGGGC
>QYTT01086759.1:5584-27316 GCA_006980735.1 Dasypogon diadema
CTTCAACGAGCAGCCTTGGAATTTGGGTCAAGCACCCTCTGGAGTCCTTTCAATTTCCTCCAGAATCGCGTTTTGCATCCCCCTAAGCTTCTCCGTGCTCAGGTGCTCCTCGCTGACGATACCTACCTTGATTCCCTCCAAGGTTTCCTTGTAGGATACTGCATGTGTACAAACCTTCTTCTTAGTCCGCTGTACAGGTGATTCATCCTCAGAACGATTCCTTGTGGCACCCGCTATTACCTTTGAGTATGATATCGGCTTCAGGCATTGCTGTAGACCAGTGGTTCTCAGAGAAAATTTTTCTGTGGCCGCTGGTGCGGCCACCAAACTTTGCCGGTGGCCGCATTAGAAAAACTTTGGAAAATTACGAAATGAAACAACTAATTTATAATTCTTTACTTTATTTCAACATCTTTTCAAAGGGGAATTCTTTTACATTCCTTTCCTCCAGAGCAAGTCTCATCGCAGCTTCCAAATTAGAATCGGTTAATTGACTGCGATACTTATTTTTAATAAAATGGAGAGCACTAAATGATCTCTCGCAGTAAACTGTAGTAGGAAATATAGATAAGACAAGTAACGCGATTGTAGATAATTCCTTGAACTGCTCGGAGTCCATATACAAATTGATCCAAAAATTTTCAATTGTTGTATTCTTGTCACAAAAAATATTTTTAAGTCTCTCATCATTACGAAGTTCTAAAATGGAAAATTTAATATTTGCCCAGCTAATGGAAGAAACAGCATCAAATGATGACAACCTCGCTTGGAGTAAACTTAAGCTTTCTGGTCCACTTTCTTGAAATGGTGATGAAAGACTGCACTTGTAGGTTTATATTTTAGTAGTCGCTTGAATAGCCGGTGGCCGCATGAATAATAGCCGGTGGCCGCACTTGAGAACCACTGCTGTAGACCAACTGTGTAATCTACACCTGAATTCAACAACTTCTTTAGCTGTCTTCTATTCGCTCCAGTTAGCTTGGATCTATTTTTTACTGGAAGCCCCCCAACATCTCTGACTCAACGGACATTTGCTTGTCATCCTGGTCGGCTGTAGGCTGGATTTGGACCATTGGGTCCTCTTTCACTTGCTCCACCCTCGTTTCGGAGCTACTGCGAGAATCCACACTGGGAGCGGTCCCTACTCCTTACCGTTATTTTTATTAAATCTATTCATTAGGATCCCAAGATCAAGGTGCAGTTAAATCCTTTAAATGTTATTATATCTGCCGAGCTTTGTAACAAATTTTAGAGAAAATTGATGGTAATCCAAATACAACAGTGACAGAGATATAGGAAGCTTTCTATTTTACATTGTGTAAACATTATTAGTTTGTCCCTCAAGGAATTAAAGCAGTCAGCAACCAATGCACACTGGAAGAAACTTTGATCTGAAATAGTTGGTACTGAAAATCGTTTATCTGTAACGTCCACAGTTACCAATCAGCATATAACTGTGGCAAAAGAAATAGGTGGAGAGGGATTTGATGACATGAACACGAATTTTCTATCAAAGCAAAGATAATTGATATGATCAATTTTCATGAGCAATTTGAATTAATAATTCTAGCTCATGTAATTTATAATAATTTTCTTGTGATAGAAAATTTGTGACCACTCGTTGTAGTGTCGATCGGCGCGCTTATAGGATAGATAGGGTATATTAGTTTTAATCCAACGTTTGTAACGCATAAAACCAATAATGCTAGAGCAAAATGAATTATATGCGAAAACAAATCGAGTCAAGCATGTCCGTCTGTCCGTCCGTCCGTCCGAATTGAGCTAGAAGGCTAAAATTTGGTATATATTACTTTCAGAAAATTTGTAGATCTGAGAATGGGCGAATCCCCCATTCCTTTAATAGGCCGTCATATTGAATTTTTGGATTATTGGGCATAATTCAAACAGGGAATAACGTGTAGCTCTCAGATTTAGTAAGGAGCAGTTTTATAACACGCTTAACCAATAAAGTGAAAATAGCTCATATTCCCTCACTCCTTGGTTGGGCCGCCATATTGGATCTTTGTATTATTGGATATAATTCGAAGGGGAAGCAATCTTGAAATTTTGTATAGATGTGTTTTATGAGACTCCAAGTAGGAAAAACGAGAATAGGCCACGTCTCCCACTCCTTGGTTTGGCCATATTGAATTTTTGGATTATTGGACATAATTCGAAAGGGAAGCAACCTATCACTTTAAAAGCTTGTTATATCATATAGGGTATCAAGTAATCAGCCTAAGGTTGATTGTATGTAGGAGTACAAATGGAAAACCGCGGGTTTTCAATAAATAGCGCCAACAGTAAATGCGCGGAAATGTCGAGATTTCAGCCAAATAAGCCTAGTTTGCAGGAAGTTTAACTTTTTGCATTCAATTTGAAAAAATCGGTGGCTGAGACGCATCGAATGATCGTAGAAACTTATGCCGAGACTTCTATTAATGAAAAAACGTCTCGCGAATGGTTTCAATGCTTCAAAAGTGGTGATTTCATCGGGAAAGGCAAGGGGCGTACTGGTGAAAAAGTTTGAAGACGCAGAATTGGAGGTATTATTGTATGAAAACTCATGTCAGACGCAACAAGAATTTGCAGATTCATTGGGCGTGACTCAACAAGCAATTTCACATCGTTTGAAAGTCTTGGGAATGATCCAAAGGAGACTGGACGTCATACGAGTTGAAGCCGAGAAGTGTCGAATAGCTACTCCAACGGCAAAAAAGGAAGGGTTTTTTGCAACTGGCGATGAGAAGTGGATTCAGTGCGATATTGCGAAGCGAAAAAAGTCGCGGGGGCCAAACATCCGTGGCTCGAAGCTCATGCTGTGTATTTGATGGGAATAGCTGTTGAAATTGGGTGAAACCATCATATGAAATCGCTACCGAACGCAACTAATATGTTTGAGTCGAGCATTGAAGGAAAAACAGCCGCGAAGAGAGACACGACAAAGTGATTTTGCAGCATGGCAATGCTCGGTCTCATGTTGCACAACCGGTTAAAACGTGCTTAGAAACGCTCAATTGGGAAGTCCTACCCCACACGCCATATTCCCCAGACATCGCCCCTTTTGACTACCACCTGTTCCGATCAATGACGCATGGCATGGCTGAGCAGCACTTCCGTTCTTATGAGGAGGCCAAAAATTAGGTCGTTTCGTGGATCGTCTCAAAATACGAGAGATTTTTTCGACGCGGAGTCTATATGCTGGCGGAAAGATGGGAAAAGTTGTGGCTAGCGATGGACAATACTTTAAAGAATAAGTATGTAATCATTATTCCGCAGCAAAGCCTGGAATTTTGAAAAAAACGGCAGTTTTCCATTTGTCCTTCTTAAAAGTTTTTAATTATTTTTGAAATATTTGTGCTTAGATTTAAAAGAAAAAATAATTTGGTGATAAGGGCATATTTTTTATTTCTCGGTGTAACGCAAATGGGTTAAACGGTTAATAAATCTGAATGTTTTTTGTGCGATTTTTCCTTGCTTTTACGCGGCTTGTTTTCTAGTACGTGATTTTTCAACCCTTTCTGCTTAACGCGGTTACCAGTTATATATGTACCAGAACCAGTTTTGCTCGCTACCAAAACTTCTTAAAGGAAAAAGTAAAGGGCATTTTTTTCCCACGCAATTTACGTTTACGCCGCCTTTTTTTATGCGATTTACTGGCTTTTACGTGATTTTCTTTACACGATTTCTTCGTAATTCCTGGCAGTTTTTTGCACGATTTTTTTCTACGCCGTACGCATCCTCCGCGTAAAAGAAAAAGGTCCAGGTGAACATTTAAATTGACCAGTACCCGCGCCGGTAGCCCAGCTGCCTGAAGCAAGTAAACTACAGATCAGATCAAAATTCCCAATATCTTCTCCTCTAAAATTTCAGCCTAAGCTGTACTGTGTGCATTGTAGGATTATCCTCTGGGCTTGCCTAGTCAATACTTTAAAAAAGAAGTAATCAATAAACTAACTAAATTTGGTGGTAGAGCTAAAAATTTAAGTATTAGTATTAAATACTGATTTATTTGCAAGTGACAATACTAAATTGAATTATTATTGATTTGTAAAGTTTATCTAGGAATCTATCTAAGCTTTTGACAGTAAAACAAAACTATTTGGTGGCCCGCCTCCTTTTCAGATAAAGTTTCACGATTTAGTTTCCAATAGAAATTAGCTAACATTACTTCGTCCACTTGCCACTCTACCATTTTTCCATAAAAGCAGTGTCTTGCTGGAATCTTCCCCGATGCTCATTAAACCCAACACCAAGATTTTCCGGGAAAAAGTTTAAATGCCAATCTAATAAGTGAATTTTTAACGACATATTGAACCCAAATTCTTGATAAAGAGAAATGAACTCTTGAACCAATTCTTACTAAATTTGTACTTTTCTATTTCCGAGAAAATATTGGCACACATTTTAAGAAATTTTCTACTTCTTTCAATTAACTGAGAGCCAATAACTATGTCTTAATTTAATTTGACATCATTTGCATGAGGGAATTTAACCTTTAGCTATTATAACGCCTCTCCATCCGTGTTCATTTTCTTCACGAAATTTTTTATTAAGTCCGGATTTATGTGAAGTGGTAGAGAGATTTTCTGACTTTCAACTAAAGTTTCATTAGTTGTGATCCTATTTCTCAGAATTATATGTGTTCTTAAAAGTCAGTCTTTTTTATATAGTGACTAGGTTTTGCTTATCTACTCACGCGTCTGAATAAGCAACAATATTTTGCATAGCCACATTGCAATCCTGTTAATATTGCTACGACTTTTAAACCAGCACAGACATTTAGGCCCGATGCACGCGAGCGGCATTCTGCCGCGCGACACTCTGCGGCATTCTGCCGCGCGACACTCTGCGGCATTTTTTCATACAGGCCATAGGATAACGTGTTTAAATTGGGATAAATTAATTTGAGATATTAAATTGATATATTAAACACGTTACCCTACGAACTGCACGAAGAAATGACGCAGAGTGTCGTGCGGCAGAATGCCGCTCGTGTGCATCGGGCCTTAATAAAAAGTGGGAATACTGAAATTTTCTAATGGTATGTAATTTTATATTGTCATAGGTTTCCTTCATACTGACAGCATGAGCTAATGGAAATAATGGATATCACTCACCATTACGAAGCAAAAATGCTCTTTTCCTTTTCCTTTTTTAAGAGTCCAAAGTTTAATTGCGGGCTATGGATTATTACGTCCTTCAAAACTGTAAATTGTTCATCGAATGTTTAAATCCCAGTTACAATGGATGTAACGTAATGTAAGCAAACCATCGAAGGACGTAACGTAATGTTAATCATAAACGTAAGAAATAATTTTGTTTGATAGTAAGTAGTCTATGGTATGCAAAAGTACATCGGAAAAAGGTATTTTTTATCCAGTTAACTGTTTATGATGAAGATATTCGTCATGAAAAAATTGTAAAATTTTGTGTTATGACGAATATATTCATCATAACACAAAATTTTACAATTTTTCCATGACCAATATCTTCGTCATAAACAGTTAACCGGTTAAAGTATTGCTCAGGGGACAACCCTATGATGCACACAGCACAGCTTAGGTGAAAAGAAATTGGGAAAGAGGAGATTGCGAAAATTTAACCTGACAAATGTTGCTAGTGAGCCACTATTTTTTGGCATGATATTATTATTGTGCAATATCGCAGTGACTTCGCAAATATCAATTCCTGTCAGTGAAATTGTCTCAACCACTGGTACCCAGATAAATTGCCGTGTCCTGTACAGGATTCAAACCCACGCAAATAGGGAGAAAATCTGACATGCGCCTCAGCCTGCTCGTCCACCGACATGTGTTGATGCTTTTGGTACTATGTTTTACCCTTAAACCTTTTGACAGTAGATAAAAAAATACATGTTGCTTATTTTTCGGTTCCATTTCTGAGCAAATCGAACTCCTAAAACCTTTTCTTGAAAGTGCACAAAGTCCACCCGCGTTAGGTAAAAGTGTGCATACACTCGGGCCCTAGATTAAATGTTACGATCATCTTCGATGAGAATAGCGTACAGACTAGAATTTTAGTTAAAAAAGATGACTGTAGCTAGAATATGTGATGTGCTGGAGAAATTCTAATTGTAAATTTGGTTCAGCGTGCAAAAGTATACAAGGTCCAGATATATAATTGCTTAAATTTTGCTGCCGACCAGTGTAGTGTGTGTAGCTTATCAAACTGCATTGCCGCTATTAGTCCACCTAACGGTTGGGCTTATTTGTAGAAATTTTCAAACACAGCTCACAGCTGAAGTTTGATAACTTTTCCAGGCTTTTATTATGTTCCACCGTGTTTAACTTCATTATCATGTTGATATCCTCATATCGGGGTTTACACACAAAGCAAAGTACTCTTAGCCAATGATGAGATAATCATTACTAAAGTTTTATTTATTCGTTATAAGGTTGCACAAAACAGGGAGATCCCTTTTTTGATTATCGTTACAATTGGCAATTCATTCTCTTTTTATCTTGTTTATCCTACTGCTATTCAATATAGTTAATTTATGTATTCATCTAATAGTTTTATTCTTTAAATATATCCCTCGTTCTCATATATTTATTATTTGCAAAGTTCGTTTGCTTTTTGTGTTACTGTACTGCTCTGTACTGCCCAATATTCTGGAGAAATATTGTAATTATGGCTACTGATTAGTGATTATAGTGTGAATTCCGAATCCTTTAATTATTGCTACACTCACTAGCTTCTTTTAATTGTTGTGTTGTTAGCAGACTATTGGTAGGCGCCGATGGATGAGGTTACAAATCGGAATCTTATAAACTATGATGGTAGGTTTAAGTTATAAGTTAATAAAAGCTTCAAAAGCTTCAATGTACCTACTGATTGTGTATTCTGAATAATTTTATTGTTGCAACACTCAATGGCTTCTAGTAATTATTTTATTGTCAGGACAAGGACCTTAGATATTGATAGATATTGGTGGGCTTTGAACACGGAGCCCCCACAATATCTATTGGGCCATCAACGACATTACATCATTTGTGAAGCAAAAATAATTCCTAGCTTTTCCTTTCCTCGAAATTTCTTCTGCAAGAGTTTTATTGGATCCTCTTTGAAGGGAATAGAAATATCGTTATTAAAATTGTGCTCTCTCAAACATTGGAACCTCAGTAAAAAGATTTTCCTTATGATTAATATCAGCATATACATATTTATAAAATAAAATACTAATTTATAATACATTATAATAAAACTCAGCTTTTGTTTAGTTATACAACGGCAACGAAAGTGATGAGAAATTATTAAAGGGTATTGTCGTTTCTAGAAATGAAGGGAGCTTTAACAGCACAGCGCAGTTTAATATATTTGGGAATATAGGAAATGTATATTACATTTAAGTCTTCAAGTCAAATCAATATTTCTACTTGACCAAGCAAGCAAGTTCTGGATTACCTTATCTGTTCAAGTATCTCTCAAAATTAATTAAACATTGCAAAGCGCTAGACTCTACTAACTAAGTTAACGAACTGATAAGTGTACAAACAATGAAACGTCTTCAACTTCGTTTTGCTTCTGATCTTACATAATATCTTTGCACCACGCTGCAATTTTACTTAGCATCCTGTTCAATTTGTTGAGAACGATTTTGCGTCTAGAAATTCATAGCTCGACTATAAAACAGGAAATTGTAATTAACAAGAAAATTTTATTTGATTTGTTTCAGGATTATTTTATCTCTAAGAGTTAATTACGGTAATTAAAAGAAAGCTTTTATCAGCGATTTTGTGTTTACATTTCTTAAAACAAGATATGCTAAAATGATTTCACTTCATATCTTTTTAATTGCATAGTAAAAATTATCTTAAGGTGTTTCACAGTTTCTTTAAAAATGTACAGCTCTTTTCTTTGAATTAAGCGACTTGAAGTCGTTTAAATACGAAGTCGGTAAATTTTATTCAGAATTCTAATTGAAGCGTTATAGAAAATTTATCCATTCTATAAAACGAGAATGAAAAATGTTATCAAATAAAGGTTCTTTTTCTTAACGCATTAATTGCAAAAGAAGTAGTAAGAACTACTTCTGCTTCGGATGTTTTCTTGGAAGTGCCACCTCGGAACGGTCCGGTCTGAGCAGATAGCGTCCTCACCTCGGGGTGGATTTGGACATAATTGTGAAGATAATTAGCAGAGTAATCTAAAGTTATTCATCCAAGTACAAGGACTACAGTCTTGTACATCCAAACCAACAGTCCCACATCAACCAGTAAGATCAGAGGGCTTGCCCACTCTACAGTGGAGTGGGTACTCTGCTCCACAGGTATTTACTTTTCCTGTCCAACGCATCAGAAGGACATAGTTTCTGCTTGGTTCAAAGTGGCATTCTGTACAAGGCGTGCCTCAACTAGTTGAAGTCAACCAAAGTGACTACATGAAGCGTGACGCTACCCGTAATGTACACAGGTTTTTAATGCTTATGTGACTAACAGCTCTTAAGTGTTATCATAGTGAGATTTTCAAAAATCGATAGTGAACTTAATAATACTATTGTAATGTTATTAGTAAGTTCGGCGACATTTATATTAAATGAGAACATAAAGAGTATAAAATAAAAGAGTATAAAGAGTATAAAATAAAAAAAAGAAGCTCAATCTTTGAAAATCCTTTAATTTTTCAGGACACGCCAATCAAAATCGAAATGAGCACTGGTTCCGCGAACAAATTTTCCGATCCGGGAAACCAGAATGATAGCGTTCTTTTAAATGTGTGTCATTACGCCTGAAAACAAGATTTTTTTTAACTTTCTATCCGCAAAATATCCTCTACAACGGCAGAACTGATTGCCATTAAGTTCGCTATCAAATATATAATTGAATCAAATGTGGAGAAAGCCATCATCATCACAAATAGCACACCAAACTGTCAATTGATCAAAAAGAAACAAGAGTCTAAATTACCTGGTCTCCGACGTACAGTAATTTGCAAAAAACTGAATACATCTGCAAAATACACAAAGAAAACTAAATTTACCGAACTAAACTTACTCAAAATATCTTTTTTTTTTAAATTTTAACATAAATTATATTTCAGTATGAATTTCTATATTTAAAAGTTTTCATTACAACAAAATCAAAAATATTTTCTTCAATACAAAATCCTAACTATCTTATTACTTCGTTGGCAAGTATTGTTTTATAAGACTACTCATAAAGGCTGTTATATTATCTGCTTCATGATTCCAAAATTAGGACGATCATCTTTTTAGGATCTCAGAGAGCCCAAGTTCGAAAATACAGTCACGTCTAACCTCCAGTGCGAGGAAGGATCTTTTCAGCACTAAAAGAGACAAAAATGGTGCCATTCAGAAAACGTAGGTTTTTCGGGTCAATAGTTTAAAAGAGTTGAAAACAAAAAGTCAAGAATCAAAAAAAGTTCGCCTTTTTTTGTCCCGAAAAGGACCTTCCTTACCTTGGAGATGAAAAATTTTCGAATTTCGCGCGTATAAAACTTGCCGTTTCTGAATAGCATCTTTTTGGTCCTTTTCTCGCCTTGGGCTCGAAAAATTGTTGCATGTTTGAATTTCTTACATAGAAAACTTACGTTTTTTGAATAGCACCTTTTTCGTTCCTTTCGGTTCTGAAAAGGACCTTTCTCGTCTTGGGGGCGAAAAGTGGCTGTATTTTCGAATTTCTGACTTACAAAACGTGGGTTTTGTAAATGATTCGTTTTACATCCTTTTTAGTCCTGAAAAATTCCTTGCTCGCCCTGGAAGTTAAAATGACAAACTCTTGATTTGGAAAATTCTAGTTTCCTCTTCCTTTTTGTACCCTAGATGCAGGATGTTATAGCTTTGAACAAACGTTTGTAAAGCATAAAAATATTCATGATACACAGAAATAAACTATATTACCGTTAATGGGAGAAGAAAAGAAATCTTTTGATAGATGTCTGTCTTTCTTGTCGACCGTCTGTCTGTCTGTGCAGGCGTTATCTGGAGAATGCTTAAAGCTAAACACTTGAAATTTGGTAAACACATATCTTATTGAAATTGAAAGATCATGTTCGAAGATGGGCCATTGTGGACAACTCCTTTATAGGTTTGCCATATGAAAACTCCAGCTATATTAAGTAAAAATCAATTTTTTCTTTCTAAAACGAAAAATACCCTTTACCGGGCCGAGGAACAGCAGGCAGAGTTCTCATGTGCGCAGGTAGAAAAGTTATTGTAGCTCTGAAAATATGTGGAGTTTTGATCTGTAACTTTCAGAGTATATTTTTGGGATATCATTCTGACGATTTATGATAAAATATTCGATTTGTTTGACCCCATAGAGCAGGACCCCCTCCCTTAAACAGATAAAGATAATGAACCACCAGGCATATTTTAGGGCACTCACCTCAGCGCTTATATACATGAATCAAATATTCTTTTGGATTGCATTTATGAATGCATTAGAACGACTGGCCTATCGAACACTAGATAAGCATTTCGGACTAGAAAATTTGTTATTTATTATTATATAAGAAGAGTGATTTTTTAATTGAAGAGTTTTGCAAATAGTAATAATTACACTACAACATAATGTCTTATTAAGGCAACAAATCAATAGCATATTATTTTTATCGAATTGTATAATATACATAAAGAATAATACCCTTTATTTTTTCCAGTGCTCGGAATTAAGTAAACCCATAGATAAGAAACTTTATAAAGGAACAAATCCCAGTTGTCATGACTTTAATGCTGCTAGTGCTACACCAGAAGGAGCACCATTATTAGTAGGATTCACAACTGGGCAAATTCAGTTGATACAACCAGGACGTCGGGAACCAGGGAAACTTTATAACGAAGAAGTAATATTTATGTTTAGTTTCGGTAAAATTTAATTTTTAATATGTTTTTAATACAGCGATTAATCGATAAAACGAAAGTGACTTGTCTCAAATGGTTACCGGGCTCTCCCAATCTATTTCTGGCATCTCATGCTTCTGGTCACTTGTATCTGTACAACGAGGAGCTGCCATGCACTCCAACTACGCCAAATTACCAGCCTTTTAAAGTTGGCGATGGCTATACAATTTTAACCTGCAAGTCTAAGTCGACGCGAAATCCTCTCTACAAGTGGGTGTTTGGAACAGAGAATTGCAGCATTAATGAATTCTGTTTTTCGCCATGTGGATCTAATTTGGCAATTGTTTCACAAGATGGTTTTTTACGCGTTTTCCATTATGACACCATGGAGTTATTAGGAATTGCAAGATCGTATTTTGGAGGCTTTTTGTGTGTGTGCTGGTCTCCAGATGGAAAATATATTGTTGTTGGTGGAGAGGATGACTTAGTTACTGTGTGGTCTTTGCATGAACGGAGAGTGGTTGCACGAGGTCAAGGTCATCGTTCGTGGGTATCTGTTGTGGCCTTTGATCCATATACCACTTCATACACAAGTTGGGATGGCCCCGACTTTTCCGACGATGAAAATCCTATCAACGACTATAAGTTTTGTACGAACGAGAACAATCATGAAAACTTCGATGTTGACAAAAATAATCGTCGTCCAAATTCTGCTTCTTTTCGGGACAGCATAGGTCAAGATAAGTTAGCGACTAGTTATCGGTTAGGTTCTGTGAGTCAGGATACTCAATTGTGTCTTTGGGATATAACTGAGGATATTTTGAGACATCCACTTACCCTGCGGCAGCGTGTTAATAGTACGAATGACAGTGGAGTGCATCTAAACGGAGAAGTAGTGAGTGATACTAAAGTCATCAAACCTGTTGCCACTTCGAATTCTAACAATTCAAATAAAGATGATAGTAGTTGTAATAATAGTAGTAAGAATAGTAGTAATAGTAGTTCTAGTAAATTTTCAACAGCGAATTGTACAATATCATCGTCGAATGACAGTGGAGGTAGTAATTCTATATCTGACTCAACAAATAGGCATATAAATAGTAATAGTAGCAATAAGCAAAATAATAGTACCAATAAGCAAGTAAATTGTTTTAACAAGAGCGATTCCAGCACTATTGTTGATGGTAATAATAAGTCTTCAGGAAGCTCTAAGTCATCCGATTCATCTGGCTTATCGGCGTTTAATAGCCTTACTCAACGCTTGTCAAATTTTAGTTTTGGAAGTGATAAAAAGTCATCGGATCATCACAGCCAAAAGCATAATCATCACCGGAAAACATTCAGCTTATCAAAATCAAGTGGCAGTTATCATTCGTCATCATTGCAAAACCACGGAACAAATATTGAAGGGAGCTGCAGTGTAAGCTCTCTGAAAAACTCAAAATCGTCTCAATCGAGTGTAGTCACCTCATATGATCCAATGAAACTCATAGGAACGCCGGCTTGTCCGCGATTTGATGAATGTCCATTATTAGAACCTCTAGTTTGCAAAAAGATAGCTCATGAACGTTTAACGGCACTTATTTTTCGAGAAGACTGCTTTTTAACTGCATGCCAAGACGGGTTCATATATACGTGGGCTAGACCTGGCTATTCGGTAAATACTTAATATTATCTCTCCCGTATTTGTTTTTATGTACTTTTTGTTTTCTGACAGAATGTTCCTCAACATATGTCACCAAGTCCCAGTGCGCCACCTGGAGGAACAGTAGTTTAGTTTTATTAATGCAAATACCAATCTAACCATAAGTAAGTGTTGAAAAATTCTGAAATTGAGATTTAATAGGCAGTTTTTAGAATATAAACTATTCTAAACAACATTAAAGCTATCAAGACTATATTAAGATATTTCGAAACATTTTAACAACAATAAAGTATTTTATTTCTGTTTTACGAAGAAATTATGCAGATAACAATTATGTGTAAAAGTTGAGAGTATTACATAAACAAGTTACATAACCCTTATTAGATTCGTGTAAAGCCAACTGAAAACATATTTTAGCACTTTACCACATCGTGATAATGTCATGAGAAAATTTTTCTATAGTTTAAATTTAAATTTTAAATTTTACAAAATCAGGAAAGTTGGTATGGTTTTAGGAGAATTTTAAGGGAGGAGCATACGACTTTTTGCTTTTGAAAATGTTGAGAAATTTTTATGTGATAATTTCCCGTTATAAATTTTAGTGTGTTTAAGAATGTTAGAGGTTATTAATTAGAGCTCTATTAATGTTCTTTTCCAAATAATTTCTTAATATTAACGAGAGCTAGGAACGCTAATGGAACGCTAATACGCATTAGTGAAGTGACTGAATAATAACGGATATGTTTTGAATTTTCTCTTAAGGTTTATTTAAGATTTAAATTAATTATGCATTTTTTATTTTGTTTTACTTTGTTCGCAGCAAATTTTGTTAATATTCATTTTTGAACCTTCAATGAAAAGAGAAAATATTAACTAAGAATCATCATCACCAATTCAACCCTTGAATAGTCTTTCTCGCTTCTACAACGGTGTTTCTTTATAGTCTGCAATTTTGTACAAATTTACACTAGCTAATAACATGAAACACACGAAGGTGCCCTCTTATATCATCAAGCCTATGGATTTGCGACGTTTTTATTTACATTCGAAATTTAGTTGACCGACAATTTTGACATCAGAAAAGGCACAGTATTAGGAGTTTCTTAACAATTCCCCAGGGCAGACTGCCGCTCATTCTTTGAACGGAACCCTTAGGTTGAATTTCAATCGCGCCACTGCAGTAATTTCATTCGCTCGTTTTTGCTAACACTGACTTTATGTCGGATTTTTTCTTTTCGTAGTATTATACTATTTAAAGGAGTGTTGCCATTAGGCTTATCCATCATTAATCCTATTGTACTAAACTGTACGACCGTATAACACCTTTCTGCACTTTCCCTGAATAAATCGCCATGACTTCAAAAAGATCCACTTATAACAAGCGGGTATGCTACAAGAGTATTCTAATTCGCCTATTCGCAGGAAAAAATACAATTAGAGGATTCGCATGTAACTATTAACATTACCTAAATTCCTATTCCTAAATTCCTATTCGAAGAGTAGGGAATGAACATAACATTTCATTAAAAGGAAGACATAATTTTGCTTAAAATTAACCCAAAAAGGTGTAACAATTGAAATTCTTTACTGTTTTGAAAAACATGATTTTCCTGAGGTAATGTTCAATTGCTTATGCGAAATATAAATTGCTCAATTTGTCTTTTTTTAGATTTTAATGGTGATGATAAAATACCAGTATTTCACAAAACAATTTTAGTTAATGTCATGGATCAAATAGTACAACTCTAGACAAAATGTAAAAATTAGATTTCGCATTTAAAATGTTCGGTAAAAATACTTAGCGTCTGTCCGAATCCAAGCCTTCGTCTTCAGCTTCGTTTCGTTAGAAAAAACGTGACGTCAGGTACTTAGCTGAGTTATTACACTAGTTGAAGACGAGATCAGCTGTCCGAATTCATTGGCTTATCTTTGCTTTGTCACGTAATCAACTCAATCGAGTCTGTTTGCAGCAGAATGCCTGATACGCTATTACAGTATCGACGAAGTGCATGATGGGCACCTCTATCCAGAAAATTCGCCCCTCTACGCTTTTTTAGTTTTAATGTATTGCTGCACGAGTGAAGCTCCCTCTCAAGCCCTTTACCCATTGGGACCGCTATTGCATACACCATTCCGCACTGTGTGGGCCAGACCATAGAGAGGTAGATCCTACTCTTGACGGGGCAAGACGTATCATTATGACCAGCAAAAGAAAATTGTAATGGGCAGGACGTAATAACATGTTCTTCTTCGTTGTGATCAAGGTCAGAAAAAAATCGGAAAGGGTGATGTAAAGGCAGAGAGAACCTTGCTATGGATTCTGTTTGAGAGATGGAGATAAAGCCTGTACCCGAAGCAGTTATATCACGATTGAAGCTAAATTCAATGCAGTGCCAGAGAATGAACCATAGAACTCGTAGATATTCATTCAGTAGCAAGAACCTAAGTACGGTTGCGTTCACTACAGTATTAGGGTGTATTATAAGCAAGCTTAAATTCTTTTTTCTCATAATTTTTAATCTCTACTATTGGCTATGATCTGAAAGCTGTAGATAAGGATATATTAGGCCTGTTTAATGAGGCTAACCGGATTTTTCCTGACGACCTCGGTCAACTTTCTGCGTTCAATAACGCCCCGAAGTCGTCTGAAGTTTCCCAGGCATGTGTTCATTGACGGCTGCCAGATTTCTTGGTCTCTCGGTCAACTTTTCTTGTCCAAGCTCTAAACTTAAGGCAAACTCAGGAGAAGTCTCATTCGTGGAAGTGACAGCCCAAGTTGTCCAGACGAGTTTGGGCGGCTTTGATAGTTTTCCTGAGATTGTACGAAGTTCTCCTGATCTGGGCGGTGGCTCATTAAACAGACCTATTATCTATTAATTTCAGCATTGATTCTTTATTATCACATCTTCTCTGCAAGTTATTATTAATTTCTTATCTCATTCTATTTTTCAAAATCCATATTGGTTACAACATGAATTTTTTTTATCAAAGTATTGGCTTTTGTGCTTTGAGACCTGAAGATGTGCAGTTCTAAGCCTGGCTCGGTCTGATATGATAGTACAAAATTTGCTAAACTTTTATTGCTGATATTCATCCGTCCTATTTTAGCCTGAATTAAACGAAATTGGCTGCTCGCACTAATTAACAGGCTAAGTATTTTCTTAAGATATGAGCAATTATTATTAAAATTTAATAAATAAGCAGTAAATTTATCTGCCTTTATCAATAGTACGCAAGCAATACAATATAATTCTTACAGCTATAATGAACTGCAAACTAAACTTAAGGCTAAGCAAGAAAATGTATCTACTAGTTTTTCAATAATTTAATTAAGAAAACGTGACGGGATTTTATGTTTCTTCTCCAGTGAGAGAATTATCCACGAACCAACAATTTACCACTCCGCTGAAGATTTGCTGAAAACTGTGTTTATATACGACAAGACGTTCAAAAAAGTTCAACATACAATGTTGTACACAATTTAGTTAATAAATTTTTATTTTAATATGACCTCATTAGACTTAGGGTCTATTCCAATCCAAGTCTTCAGCTTCGTCTTAGTCTCGTTATAACAAGTAGTGACGTCAGCAAGCAAGTTAGCTTATTCCAATTCGTTTGCTTGATTTCGTGTTTAAGACCCATGTGAATATTGGAGAGAAATTGATGAATTTCTTAATTCTTAAATGATATAGGTTGTTAATTTATTCTAAATAAAAAATTAAATTAAATTTTTTGTTTTCTTATTAAAAGGTATTCATAATTTTCATGAAGTTAAATCTGTCGTTGACTTTATGAAGTCTCATACAAACTAGTCAAGCTACGTGACGTCATTTATTGTTCTAACAAGATGAAGACGAAGACTTGGATTGGAATAGGCCAATAATACAAAATAATTTTGACAATAGAAATTTTATTTGACAGCATTTCTATTACGAAATTGGAATAATTCGAGCACAAAAATGCTGAACTCCTCAAGTCCTCATGGCGCACCTAAATGGTTAAACTAACACATACAAATTTCGTGAAAAAGTTGACCAAAACACGAGCGAGACAAACAATTGAGTTATATTTGAGAAAGAAGGAGAATTATATATTTTGGTATTAGGGTACTTCACTCATTGGAGACGAGGTATTAGAGTCCGAACTTGTTTGGTAAAGCTACGAGTTGACCTGACGTTAAATCAATCTTGATTTTCTCACTTGTAATCGCGACTATTAGTATTTCACTGCACTATGAAGCATTTAGTGTAATATGTGGTTTTTTTTTTATTATTTTGTCTCTGGTTCCGCGATGATTATTTTTGCTGCTCAACCTGTCTATGCTGCGTTAAGTTTACGCCTTCATAAAATTTGGTGGTTCGTGTATATATAACAAAATGTTATCACACCATTTGCAAACACCTCACTGAGTATTCTAGAATTTTTCAAAAGTTTACTGCCAACTCTTGAGCATGCCAACAATAATTTGCTTTATTCCTCAATTTGTAGGATTATTAAAATAAATGCTTTAGAAATTTACCATCACTTGAAATTTACATTTCGCGGTCCTATTAAATGTTTCAGGAAAGCAATTTTGAGATAACTTCGTTTAATTAAAATTGAAAATGTTTATTCTAATTACCAGTTATCCTTCATATATTTGGGACATTTTAGGAATTGTTTTTTTTTTTGTCATTAGAATGAATGATACCAGAGGAAGATAATTCTTTCTAGATGTTTTGTTTTTGAGTACACCGTGTCGATTAACACGCTAACGCGAGAGTTTGTGATTCCTCCTGTGAGTTTGTTTCTGCACCGATTTTAATGATTCCAACACTAATCGAAAGCTTATCAACTGAATATGGAACACCAGTAATAAAACTTAAAAAAAAAAAAAATAAATAAATAAAAAATAAACTTTAATAAAACTAAAGTAGGCGAGAAACAGAATTGTGTCGTGGAGCAAACCGAAACGCCACAATTCTGTTTCTCGCCTACTTTATTCGTTTGGACTTTTGTAAAAGTTTTATTACTGATGTTCCATATTCAGTTGATAAGTTTTCGATTAGTGTTGGAATCATTAAAATAGGTGCAGAAACAAACTCACAGGAGGAATCACAAACTCTCGCGTAAGCTAGAAATTAAAGCTATGATTGCAAATGTTTCGCGAATGCTTTGCCAAACTAGTATTCATTAAAACTCGATCCTCAAACTTAATTATTGTCCTCAATGATTGCGTTTCTCATAGTTCAGAGTCCCAATTTGCATATGAAGTTCGGTTATTCACAATTCCATTCTTAAGAATAAAAAAAACTTAACACTTAATATTTGAGCAATTGTTAGATTTAGATTCGGCTAACGGAGTTTTTCCTGCAGTCATTATAATATGTATAATTTTAATCACAGTAACCCTTTGCATTCCATGGGCTCTGCTGTTGCACCATTTATAATATTAAATATTTTAATAAACAAAGTTAGAGAGAACTACCCTAATAGTATTGCGTTTGTTACACTTGCAACTTGTCCTGGTAAGGAAGAAAAAAATCAAAGAACGTGTGGAAAAGATGTATATAGAATGATTGCAAATTAGAATAAGAATATTATTCATACGGCGCCGGGTTTAGGTAAACGAGTAAAGAATGCAAAATTGCTTCTGAATGAATACAAGGTATTACGTCTGATAGACCAGGATGGGGAGATTGTATGTAAATGTCAGATTTTAAAAATCTGCAGGTTTAGACCGTTAAACCAGCGAAAAATGTTACACTTGTCCGAATAAGTGTAAGATGCATGTGGGAGATAGATATCATACATTTATTCTTTTATAACAAAACAAAAGTAAGTAATTATAAATTTTTTGTTGAATAGTAACAGAAAGTCTTATTGATGAAAAGGAAATTCTAGATTGTACATAAATCCTTTCACTTTTCTACTGAAAGCATCCAAATTTGCCAATGAATTTGAGGGTTTGTGGTGGTCTTCCCCCTTTAGCTTTATGTTTAGAATGCTATACCTAGGACAGACTACGATTCCTAAGTATGCTTACGACATAAAGAAGAATATTCCTTAGCTTGATTGAAATATATGGTCAGAAATCAAATGTTAAAATCAATAAGAGTCTTAATTTGAAATTACAGAGTGGGTTAGTCAGAAATCAGGCTGCTTCGGGGACAAATTGTATCTTTTCCTTTCAAACAGGACTCATAGCTAGGATCAGTTTATGATCTTTTCCTCATATTTTGATAAAAATATTTCCTGTACTACATACCCCTCACACTGGCGAGGAGATATATGTTAACCAGTTAGACGTGTTATAAGCTTCAATTGTAAACCTCATCGCCTCCATCTACACTGAAAGTACTTACATATTACAATGGATGTTTTCTTTTTTTAAAAAGAAATTCGTGGTATAATAGTATAAATTTCCATACTCCTTTGACACATAATTGTTAATATGCTTAATAATAAACTATTCAACTGTTAATTATCCATAAATTCGATTTTATACACCAAAGATATTTTTTTTATTTTCGTAAGTATGTCGCAATTACTAAATAAAATTACGAAAAATTATTTTTAGGTAAAAAGGAGGAAGAGAAATTATACGAATGCATCAAGTAAAGAAATAATAGAAATATTAACTGTAAGACATTGTTTTATATATACCACAATTGAACATATTGAATCATAAAATTTATTTATTTTTAGTGTTATATAAAGTATAAAAATATAACTTAGTTATTTCTCTTCAGAAATCCCTTCATTGTGTTATAGTAAGTCTCATTCTTACTCATTTTGTTTTCTGATGCAGTCCTGTTTGCTTGTGAGCGCTTGTGTAGATAGTAACCTTTTAATGAATTTCCCTTTTATGAATGGATTGAAAAATAATAAATCGTTTTCTTGTAATTTGTTAAAAATTGATTGTTACTAAGCAATACATTTTAAATTATTTTATTTATAAATGGTGAAGAGAAATGTGTAAAATGGTGATGAAAGATTTTATTATTATTTTTTTTGTTTCTTATTATGTTCTTTCTGATAAATGAGGAAAATTATACCCCTGTATTCGAAATAATGTGACATTTTGAAAGTTGTTTAGCTTATAAACAATCTTAGTTCGATTTCAAAATAAAGTTTTTAAGAATATTAAAATTGTGTTTTAGTGTAGGCATGCGTTAAGCAAGAGGTTTCGATTTTTGTGGAATCCAGTTAACAATACATTAATAATAGCTGAGTACAAATAATAAAGGCCACTGCATACCGCAAAATACAGATTGAGAAATTTTCGAAATAACTAAAAATTAGTTTAAGGTTTAAACGATTTTGGATTACATTCATTGGTACAATTTAAAATAGACAGGCATCGGAATTGATTTTAGTTACACGTGTAAAAAATTGAGGGAGGGAAAGGGAAGCCCAAATGCGGGGGCCCAGCTCTCCTACCTGCTTTGCGGTGGGGGAAGTCCGATGGCAGCGACTTCCCCTTGGCCGAGCCCCAACCACCCTGTGACGTCCGGTGGCCTGATGCTGTGGACGTCCCTATTTTGGTCCCACGCCGAAACCTAGCTGAAAATTAGCTAAATTCCCGAGAAGGAGGGGAATCAAGGGGGTCGGCGAGGAAAAAAAAATGTAACAAACCTTCCAAATTGAATTGACTTAAAACTGAGCTATCCAAATTATTTTAATGAAAAGGAAGAAAGTTTATGCTGGCATGTGTTTCATAGCCTGGTCGAGACCGTAATTACATTTCCTCCCTATTTGTCTGACCTTGATCTAATTTTGGTTTTTTTTGTAAATATTTCCGTACAATGGTAGCGGCCGCAACCAAGAAAAACTGCGAAGCCTTCAGCGAGAAAAAATTACGTAGGCGGGGTCCCTCCAAAACCATGGTTTTTCGTGACGCCCCCTACCAGTCAATATAAACACGGTCTTGAATATCTTTACAATGTGACCAGATCGTTGCAAATTTGAACTTTAAATTGCACACTAGTGTTTGTACACTCCCTGTGGGTGGTTTGACGAATTTAAATATTCCCGACAACCACAATAGGACGCAATGGTGGATAAAAAAAGGAAGGATTCCTATGCTAAACTTTTCGTTGGCAATACCCTTCGCCATTTTCACCACCTCGCACAGCTGGGGCCCTATCACAAATTCGACTCGACTACTAATACGATACGAATTTCATATTCGATTTGGTATTAATTTCGTATTGATGAATTCGATCGTAAAGCATTCCCACAAGAAAGTATGAATTTCATGCAAGCCTAACGATAATTTCATGCCTTGGATACGATAACACAAATGTAAATGTCAAAGTTTCACACGAATATCGAGTGGTATCTTTACGAGTATCAAATTCATGAATTTCGAAAGTTCGATGACCAAACAGCCTTGCAAATCTTAATAAAAATAATGATAATCAGCACGGTATACAGAATACAAGGTATGCTCGAGGGGAAAAATGGCATTTGGCCGTGATGTCAGCTCGGGAAAATTGTGTGGAAATTTAAAGTAAATTATTAATTAAATAAATAGTTAAGCATAGTTTTCATTTATTTCTTTGCAATAATGTTCCGTTGCGCATACTCTAGCGTACAGACATATTACAGGCCAATAGCAAAATCGTCTTGCATTCCTAAACTTTTTGGGTCTATAGTTTTTTCTCAGATATCTCCGCGATGTAGGGATATCCCTTCGACTAATCAGCATGGTTTTGTTTCAGCAAATTTGTTGGAATTTACCTCTAAGACTATATCCGGCTTTGGGAATAATCTACCGACTGGCTGTATATAAACGGGTTTCAGCAAGGCTTTTGACAAGCTGTCGCATTCGGTCATCATGCTGAAGCTGCAGAAACTGGTTTTGCAGCGTTGTTCTTGGCATGGATTAACTCGTATCTGTCTGTTAGATCCTACTAGGTGCTGTTCTGTGGTTTGCGATCTGGGGTCATAGAGGCTACTTCTGGGGTAGCTCAGGGTAGCCACCTGGGCCCTCATATTTTAATCCTTTCCATTGTAGACATCATACACCTCTGGAAACATTCCAATATTTTAATTTACGCTGATGATATGAAGATTGTTTCCGCTATTGGTGATATTGGTGACTGCGCTTCTCTCCAGGCGTTCTTAGATGTTTTCCACTCTTGGTGTGGGCACAATAACTTGGAGTTTAACATACATAAGTGTGAGGTCATGTCGTTCGTTAGTTCTATTAGTTACAGCTACACGTTCGCTACAAACAGCATTTCGCGAGTTACATCGGTTATTGATCTGGGCGTAA
>QYTT01086763.1:0-13093 GCA_006980735.1 Dasypogon diadema
TGCAGAGTCTCCACACATATTCTTCTAAATATATTTGGGTCTCATTTTATGCATCAATAAAATAAAACTCTACCACATTTACCGTCAGAGGTTTCAAAATTCTTCGAAAGCGGAGTTCTCCAAGGTTCTGTGATTGGTCCTTTGCTATTTAGTATGTTTATAAGCAATGCGCGGACTCCTCAGAAATATAATGAATTCATATATAGAATATTTTTATAAGAATCGTTGAATTTTCATATTTTTGCATATTTTTTCATGGGCCCTACAGAAACCCCCACTGAAACTCAAGAAGAAGTAGAGGTTGACTTCAACCTTCATTCTGCACTTAAAAGATCAACAGAAAAGTGGAGCAATCTTTTTTGATATTTTTTCCCGTCGATTATCCTCGTATCTTACATCATAACACACCTCCTGATATTTGACATAACTATACGACAATCGCCTTAAGTAGAGATTTATTCTATGGCACCAGGCGAATCTTCATGTTTGCAGATGAGAAGCCTACAAATCCGATTCAGGTTTCGATTAGTCAATGTGGTTGAACAAAGAGGGTCTCATTCACTTACAGATCACAGTGCAGTATTAAAAAAAAGATTTCTACCATCCTCCAGTGAATGATCCTTGCTCCAACAGTTCAACCCTAAAAATGTCCGATTTGCTTTCAAAATAAATTGACTATGACTTCTAGATCAAATTAGTTGAAGGTGCACGAAAACCTCTAAACGAGAACTGGTTAATTTATGTAAAAGGGACAAACCTATATCCTTGTTAATTCCAGTAACAAGGTGGAGGTGTGATGGGAATAATGAATGCCCTCAGTATCAAAACAGCCTTGGTAATTGGACAAAAGCACGTTTTCAAGTGGTGTTGGAAAACGAATTTGCCAAATTAACTCGAAATCGTTCAGTTCAGAGAGAAAATAGCTTTTCTAGTTGCACGCAAGCAGGGCACGTGGGTGAGTGGTCAATTCCAGTGCAGTGATACCTGGGGTTTGTCTAAACCACCAGACATATAGAGTTCTATGCGAGTATGTGAACGCTCTAATCACAGGAAATTAAATTTATCACCTAATTTGATACCCGTGGGTTGGTTTTCGTCAGGGTGTTCCTTTACAGGGGCAGTTTTATTGAACAAATTAATCCTCAGGTGAAATGTGATAAGACAAGGTGCTCTGTTCCTTAAGAAATTGATTTTTCAGATGGTATAATCGAATTTCTACGGAAAATTGTTGTCGAGCTTTGTTTGCTTTTTTAATGAAAAAATTTGATACCAGGAGACAAATTGAAAACGTTTCAAGTTGTACAAAGGTATTTGGATTTTAGAAATTTTTTGCCAAACACAGGCGGTTTCCTTGCCCACGACTCCAACCCCCGATTCCAGGCATTATGAAACACAAAAAATCAGTTGCTGCCGAGATTATTGAGCGAAAATATTGGTGAGCCAGCAAGTTTTATTTAATCTCGATTTTCCGCCCGATTAATCCAATTCTGATGCCGGGCGTTAATGAGTCGCTGATTGTGGCAAAAATACTCTGGCCGAACAGGCAGACTGACTTCGCTGATAATTCCTCAAATTAGACAATTTTTACGCTGACTTCCTCCGAAAGTTTTCTTATTAATGATCCCTTCTTCAAGCTGGAATTAAGAAGCAGAGAATTTCCGTGGAAAATGAGGAACTAATTCAATAAGGTAAACAGATTTCCATTATTCAAGACGAACCGTGTGGCAGGCGAGTTCATCTGGTCGGTGGTTGGGTTGGCTTGGTTGGATTGACACGGGACGCTTGTTGCGTAGAAGAATTATCATCAGTGCCTCGAATTTGTCTTCTCCGTGGATCCCGGAGATGATAAATATTTTATGCCAGCACGGAGATATCATGAATAATGCGAATCCCAGTTAATACCACACGAACAAAATTTCCGATCCACCATGCGAAATTGGACCGGAATGAAAAATGAGGGCATCCCCGAAATCCGCTAAATCCGCATTATTATCTCAATTGAAATTGGATACCATCTATCTTCCGTGTGAGGAGCTCCTGTGTATAAGGATTACGACGGGGAGTTCTTGATAATATGCTCGTTTTGTTGTGTATTGTATGGAAATGCGGGGAAAATTTATTAACTTTCTGGATATGAAGAGGTGGACGACTTTCAGGCATAGTACAGATGGGCATGTCAGAAAAATGCTGCAATTGTGCGGCTTGGAAGTCCATGACTCTATCGTCATCATTACTGGGATTCTTGGATGTAAATCTCCATAACTTTTCCCACAAATAAATTCATAGACTCCGGACAATTTGCTATGACTTGCAACCACTCACATAATTGAGTTTCCTGTCTCAAGCCGTGAATCCGTCAACCCTTGACTGTCCGGGAAAGCAAGAAAAAAATCTAAATTGTTCCACAAAAATTTAAATTTTAAACGAAAACTTAACGAACTTGTTGAGAATTTTGTACCTGAGAAAATGCCCAGACAAACGAAAACCCCACCAGCAGTTCATTTTCCTCAGTACAAAATCGACTTTCTAACAAAAATCCTTGATTCCATTTTATTTTTCCGTGCTTTGTGTGAATTTCATACATTTTTCATTTCCATCTGGTATTGAATATGAAGTACCTTCGCTTCCTTGCTACACCGCCTGAAGCAGCCGGCTAGCTAGTCAAAGTAAGCAGTATGCAGCAGGGAGTGGAATAAGTACGGCACCGGAAAGCCCACAGTAGGATAGTAGGATACACACCCAGCCAGGGCCGGAATCCCTATATCGTCTATAAATAATCATAAAAAAATTATGCCCGAGACCGCAAGGGTTCAGTTTGGAAATTTTTATCGATGGAATGTTTTATTCATTGCATAATGTAGGAGGGTTTATTCCTGAGGTATGTAAAACGGATGGCCCACCGACGGAATATTCCTGCTTAAATGGGATTTTCTCCCACTGTTGTTTTTGGGGACTATGAGGAATTGCATATTGCATACACTATCTGAAAGAAAGGGTATTTTGGTGGGCTTAATCAAAATTCAGATGGTTACAATTTTAATACGACGGAGATCTTGTTGATGAAGGGATTATTATGAAAAACGATGTTAGCTTTTGCTGAAGAATAGGGCTGAACATTCTTGTTTATGGTTTCAGTTAATAGAAAACAGGTCCTCATTGCTTTCGAATGAAGGGGTTCCACAGCAGACTTATTAAGCCCCTTGATCCAGGTTAATACTCCTCTCACGCTGTTAAAGCATTACAATCACACATGTAATGAATATCAGTGTATTCGTCGTCAGAGTGGTGAACCATACCTTCTTTATTTTGGTGATAGATTTGCAGGAGCAGACTCTCTCTTACTGAAGTTCTCCAAGTTAACAATGAAACCAAATAAGTTTTTAAGAAAGGCGCTCTTTTCTTATTGCAAAAGTAGTGCACTAATGATAGGAGGCTTTTATTTTCGAAATCAAAATCAGACCTGGAGAATTTAATAATCGTAGATGGAAGTTATATCATCAAAATGCTTGGCCTAACATGAATGCCTGACATTGATGAATTTCATTGCATATTGTACAGGTTTTCGACCCGTTAGGATTGTTTAATAGCCATAATGAATTCGAGGCCTCTAACACCTTTCTCGGACGACCCCATAGATTTGGAGATTTTCATTTTCTTAACTGGAGGTCTACTAATTTCGATACTTGAATTCAACCCAGTAGAAGATGACGTCAATAGACTAACCAGATGGCAAATAAATTAGTACATGAAGCAGGACTTTTGGCTTATTAGCGCAGCGGCGAAAATTAAAAGGAAATTAACACCTTGGATAACGCTAACAATGTCCTTAAATACTTTTAAATAATTCAAAATTCAGTAAACCTCAGCTTTTGTAATTAATCAAAATGCCTCACATTTACTTGCATTTTGCATAAACTCCACATGCATCCAGTCGTGTGTATCTAATCCAATTTTCTGTTGCTAAATGAAGCCCTGACTGTAGAAGTAAACTTAATTCCCCTTCTTACCATTTTACCTGGAGAAACTTTGCTACAACTAAAGTAATTTGTCTCGTATTGAATATTCATGAGTGTGAAAAACTTCCCTAATGAATACTTCTCTCATAGACTGAACTTCAGCATAGTAAAAGCCGATGGCGCACTTACATAAAATATCATATATCGGTTTGATGGAATGTGGAAGTGCGCAACAATTTCATCGGAGGCATGCTTCACTTCATGAATAAAATAAGTGAAATACTACTTGGAAATAGTTTAAAATGTCAAATTGTTGACAAGGAGGTAAAGACATTGAACAAATTTTGTAACTTTAAATATATGACGGAAAAGTGCTGCCATCTGCCCACAGGCTGTCAACATATTTAGAAAACAGTGTTGGCATCTAGTAGTCAGTACGTTAGAATAGATACAATGATGAGTAATTAAATTACTCAATTATTCTATAGTTTCTTTTGCAAATACTCATTGGGTTGATGTGAAAAGAACATTCAACACCGAACCACTCTGGGAAAACATAACATGAATCATTCCATGTTTTCTCCATCTACACATCTCAATAATTCAGATAATAGATATGTATCTAATTCAGGCTTTCAACGTCTGTCGAATGTTTCTACCGTCAATCGATTCTGCCAGAAGCGATAAAAACAGAGAAAGAAAACAAAACGCGGTGGCCACGATAACAGAAACCCACTCAAATTTATTAATCCTCGCGGAGCAGATAAATCATGAACGGTCATTGGAAGTGGCACAGTCTGAATACTCTTCCATGGATTGATACGCTGGACCTAGATAAACTCGTAAAAACATTCTGATTAAGGGAAACTGCAATGTTTTCGTATCATACCAACATAATATCATCGGAAATTAAGTGTTTATGCGCTGCTGGGCAGATGAATGAATCTTTGGTGATGTGTTTTGGAGCTTTGTTCAAACTTGGATGGCTGGGAGTTGTTTCTTCTTATATGTAAATATTTCTGCAAATAATTCTCTACGTATCTCAATATATGATCAAATGGTGTTGTTTGTATGGTATAACTCTAAACTATTCTCTTTACCACTCAACCTGGCTACAAACTTACTGGAATTTACTTCTAATACAATCACTAGTTTTGGCTTTTGACAAACTTTCTCATTCGGTTATTATGCTAAAATTGCGCAAACTTGGATTTCCAGTTGTATTTTTACAAATAGATTCATTCCTACTTGTCTGAGAGATCCTGCCAATTGCTCTTCCGGGGATTCGGCTTGGGAGTCATTAAAGCTAATGTGGGGTGCCCAAGGGAAGTCATCTTGGCCCTCTTTTTTTATTATGTCCATTTCTATTATTTCTATTTATATTTGCTGTACTCAGGGATCTTCTTTGGAGTGACCCTCTAACACTTCCACTTATTAAGAGCACGTTAAGCTGGTCAATTTGAGTTCCTTGCAAATTGTTATAAAAATCTTCCAAAAGAACCATTTCTTCACTTTAAGATGTGCAGAGCTATTGTTATTGTAAGTATGCCATAATTTTGTTGTTGTTAAGTGACAGGGCAAGTACAATTGTCGACTTTTATTCCTAGAGTAATGACTCTTAACTGCTCTCAATTTGGAAATAAAATCAACGACACTCTGTTGCTTTTCACTATACTTTGTTCCTTTTCGATTACCACCACGACTTTCTCTCACGGGTTCACTCTTGCTAATAAAGTCTGCAATTTTATTCAATCTGCACTGCCCAACGCCAAACACACTTTGGAAAAATTCGCTGCAAACTGGCACCTCTTTACCCTTTACCTTTACAAAATATTGGATAGTTTTCTTGATTTTTATTTTCCTCTCTTCATCTCGAGATCATTCTCTTCGTGCAAGACAAGAAATAAATGCTTATGGAAAGACATTTAATTGGAAATTCAAGGTGACGGGAATTTTTTTAATAACGGGTTCTTGTCTTTATATCTATAGAAAAAAGGCAGAAATATAGCGTATTGTTGCATAAAACGAAGAAAACCAACATATCTGTTGAACATCTCACTTTTTCGTTTCGTCATAATATTCCTATTCATTTTCATAAATAATTCATTCCTCACGAGACTTCTGATATAGATTACATTCTGTGCTCGTGCTGACTCGTCAACTCGATGGTGAATCCAATTGCTTTTTTTTTAATTTCCTACGCAACTCTGTCCTGATTAAGTAATTGTAAACGAAAACACTAAAACCTTCACTGAGCGTGTTACAGGTCAATCCCCGTCATAAGAAGAAGAAAGGGAATCTACAAAGATTTGCACATCAAAGCTTGTTTTTTTGGTTTCCCGAACATTTTTTGATAGGTAGCAAGGAGACGGATAGAATAGGACAGAAAAAGCGGGAAAGTTCTATTATCATCTAGGGGAGGGTAGGAAATGGAGTTGTTCATAGAAACAGCTTAAGGTGGACTAGAGTTGTAGACGAATCAAAGGGATTTTTCTAATTCGCCTATTAATGAAGTCCTACTAGATTCAGTGGTCTATAGTAATAAAAGATGTACATAGCGCAAAGTTTTCAAAAATTAAGATGTTCAGTCTTACTCATATCCTGGATAGGATATAATTGCAATTAGGATAACAGCAGAACAAAAAAGAAGAAGAACTCTTGATGGGACTTTGATATAAAAATTGAAAACCTAAAAATATTTCGCTTGTTGTAGTTCTACTGAAACAAGAAACTTGCAGAAATTTTTTGAGGATGGAATAGGTAACAATCGATCTGATGGTAAGACACCGATCTTGTCGACTCTGGCTGGAGCCAAGTCATTCCATCATTATTTTTTTATTGACTCGGCATTCAGTAGGACACATGAGCCCTGAATGGAAATATACAATAGATTCGTGTAACCGATTATCGCCCAAAGGCACTAACATAAATGGCAATCGTAGTTTAAACCAAGAAAGTATAAGTGATTTAACGTCTGTAAACCGATTGGAATGTCTAGTAGTACAGAAGAACTTGCAAAGAAGGTGGTTCTCTCAACACGGAACAAGCAATAATTTATATTGATATTAGTCAACATTGCTTGAAGGACGAAAATAACACCATAGCTGGGAAAGAGCGCTTAAGACTATGCTAACCCTCAAAAACGTTTAAATACTAAGCAGCTTTTCCTATAACATCATTAGCTTCCAGAAAATTTCTTATTGTTGCATTTCTTACCCATTAAGGGAATTTTCTTTAAATCCATTACTGGAGTAAATATTGACAGGGAACACAACTTCCAGCGGAAAGGATGCACTCCCAGCCAAAGATATAGAACTTTGGGAAGTCGAATTAACAGAAAAAGTGCATATCGCTTCGGTCGGTGAAATAGGGATCTATCTAGAAATAGAACGTTGACTGGGAATCCTCAAAGGAGCGCAGCAGCAGCAGCCAAAGGTATTTTGAGCATCTCGAGTTCCAAGGAACAGAAGTCTTGTGTATATCTCCAATCCTGATGGAGAGCACTTCATCCACTCCGTGTCCCCATCTCATCCCCGACCAAGAAAGAATTTTGGTCGGTACTTTTTATGTGTTTCTGTAACTCACTCTCGGAATTATTCAAAATAAATTCTGCACTCGTTTTCCGTTTTCATTTCACTTTGTGTGCAGTGTGATTCGGGTAAGATGAAAAGGATGTCGGGGGTTGGGTGAGTGGGCTGTGGATGCCGCTGGTTGTGGAGACCCTGACAGCAGACGGCAGGAAGTAGGAAGACCTAGTCTATTCTGAGAGGGTGCAGATGCTAAGAATTTCAAGTCACCACCCCCGGAAAATTCCACACAAGGTGTTTTCTTTCGTACTTTCCCTTACAGTATTTGCTGAATTTTTCATCAAGTGCTCTCACTTTTGTAGATTTGCATGTTAAAGGTGTTCTTGTTCAGTTCACCAGTTCGGAGGATACCAGGGCTGCACTCATTCGTGTTTTCACCCAGGAGCTGGGTGTATTATTGTCGAGGCCAGTTTGATATGAAGGTGTAGAAGTTTCAGAGTACTTAAAGTCTGGCGGTTTGTTGGGACCAGTACGAATCAAAGGATTACCACTGAAAATCACAGGAACTAATGTAGCTGAGGAGCACCCCAATGAGTCCTTTCTTTTAAATGAACAAAGACATGACTTCCAGTCAATTCCGGTTGTCGTCTAGTTTCCAACTACTCCATAAAAATAGTCCTCGGCAAACACAAAGTAGTTTCCTTTGAAATCCGCGAACACCACTAATACTGCACGCTCGTACATACGCGCATGAATAATTTCATTCCACAGATATTCTTCTACGAAACTCATTCAATTAGCCGCTACTCAGCCTAACGAGATGAGCGCCTTTCGTTCCCAGTGGGGCGCTCCCCTAAACAAAGTAATTTTATTATATGTTTAAGGGATATGAGTACGAAAACGATCTGCTGAGTGGGCTCGCATTGCCTGCCGTCAGGCCAGCGGCACTGTTGGGAGGAGGAGGAGGTGACCGGGGTGACTCACTCCCCAACAACCAGCCACAAACGATATAAAACTTTTCTCATGATTTAAGAGCTCCAGTAATTTATACAGAAGGAGTTTTCGCATCAATTATGTATGAGCATAGTAAATTCACCCCGTTTATTCGAACACCTGTAAGAGCTCCTTGGGGGCTGCTACGGATCCAATATGGATCTGAAATTAGAGCCTTTCGGTTATTTCCCTGTTCGGCGGGGGAGTCGGGACTTCCTGCTTGATTTACATAATTTTGTTATGATGTTTTATTTGAAATGGGGGACTAAAAATGAGGATATGAGAGTGATAGTAGGGAAGTTTTCCTTTGTTTTCGTGGGAATTTGACAGTAGTAATTAGCAACAGAATGACTAAGAAGTAGGGTGCAAAATGAGAAGGAGTCTGTTCGTTTGAGGACATCATACTTTTAAAATAATTTTTTTTTATCTTCTCTAATCTAATGCTCGATTTCAAGTTATTGCACTTTTGAATTCCTTTAAAGTTCTCGAGTTCTGAATTAATAAGCAGTCGGGAATCAGCGTAATAGATAGGAAAAGCACGGATAGATAGACAAAGATAAGTATTGAATATTTTTAGAATTCTTAGGTGGTCAGAATCCCTAGTAGAGAGGTGTGGGATATAGATCGAGTGGCTCAGTCAGGCAAATGTATCTACACATAGGGGTAGAAGCTATAAGTGGATCAACATGGCAACATGGCAACATTCGATATACCAGGTAATCGGGAGTTGGAGATCTACCTTGACAATTAAGCTGTAATTAAAGCATTTGACTCGAATATGATTAAGTCAGGTCTGATTTACCACTGTCTCCGTTGTGGGACCATTACACGTTCACTTTCTGCTGGGTCTTACGTCACAGCAGCGCACCGGGCACCTGATGAACTTGTGATCCATTGTCAGACCTCTAGAATTGGTAAAGAAAGAAATCTATCATTAGGCTTTATAGTAGATAATAATAGATGAATGAACAAGACATGCGGACGGCATTGATCTCCTTTCAACGATTTTTACAGAAGCTGTCGGGATGGTCTCCCAAAGTCTTATATTCTGGACAATGTAAGATTCCTCAAGTGCTGCGGTCCGAGATCTTGGAAGTAGTAGATTATTATTATAGGTCGAATTCAGCTGTATGAGTTTATGAGTTTTGATTCCTAGTAGGCAGGTTATGATGTGGCCAGAATATTAAATAGAAAATGTAGTTTTTTTATCTTGATGCAAGCATCGATAGCATAATCCAGTGGATTCCTGATTAAGTGAGACACATGGCTGAATCTTCTTACCCTGTATATGAACCAAACCCAATCACTAAATGCCATATTCAGTTTTCTGAAATACCAAGAATTTTAGAAGAACGGGAAGGAAACGGTTATCATATAGACCTGTAAATTCATTTTCGATTGTACACCACAGGGAAAGGCACAATTGCTGAAGCTACACAACGTAAGAGATTATTAAGGATAGTCGGTGGTCAGTGCTCTGATTCATATTCCAGTCGAAGCTGGTGATATTATTCCCGTTGGGAGATTGTCGTTGGTTTACTAAAATGAGACCCTCAAGCTAAACTCAAAATGTTCCATAGTATTCCCGCGGTATTTAACACAATCCTTTTAGTCTTCTTTTTTGTTAAGTAGAGAATACTGGGAGAGTGATATGATCCTTCTACTCGCAGGAGCTGAAAAAGATTATAGTTGACGAAAGGGATTTTAAACCACAAATGAATAGTCTTCGTGAGAGACAAGTCCTACAAATTATATCTTCTTGAAGTGTATTAGCTTGGGACGCCACCAGTCGTATTCATAAACAAAACAAGGAAAAAAAACATCTGGGGTTGAGATATCCTCGTATAACTGTCAAAACTTCCCTTAAAATCCACAGAAACGTCAAGAGGGAACAAACTTTCAATTGAGAAAGTTGAAAATACCAGAAAAGCATCTCTTCCCAGCTCCACAGACCAATTTAAGTCCAGAGAATTCGGATGCCCAGTGCTTGTTAGTCCGAAAAAGTAATTATAAATTTCCAGATCACAAGTTGTAAGAAGTTATTAGTTGCTCAAAGGGAACACGTCCAGCTCCACGTCCTTTTAATTCCCCAAATAAAAAGCCCTTTGCCAACGGTGCAACCGGCATCCACAAACGAAGAACTGCAATCAGTCCAAACGGCCGGAAACGGTTCGAATTCTCAAGTGCGACTTTTACCAGTTTTACCAGTTTTTTGACAATACAATTGTTTCCCGGCGAGCTACAAATAAAGCTATAATTGCTCCTTGGCACCACTGTCAAGTCAAGCACTATAACAAGACAGAAAAACTTTCCACACGACTCGGTTGTCTGCTCCTTTGCTTCTTGCTTGGAGGTTGAAGTATAGTTTTCAGTTCCACCCACTGTTCTACCCTGCACGGAGTCGTAGATTGTGTTCGGGGCGGATCAAACTTTCCTTCCAACGGTCGACTTCAACAATTGGAAAAGTTTTTTAATTAGCAGTCAATAAGCGATGACGGAATGTTTGCAGCAAACACCAAGTGAAAACTAATAAAACGCTCAAATTTAATTTCGTGCTTTTGACTAGTGGCGAAAATTCAAAGCAAATTTAAAATTCATTTCCGTCGGACGAGTGGTGGGGGGACTGGGAGTTTTTCGTAACACAAAGGAAAGGCGGGCATGGTTTGGGAACGGGTGGATGGCACATAGTGAAATTCTCAAATGAAATGCCGAGGATCGGACTTTTCTTCAAAATATTTTGAATGGCGAATGCATCCAGTGCACGAGCCGAGTGCCAACATCAGCCCTGAAGTTTCTTTTAATTAAAAATTTGTTTTTGTGCGAAATAGTTACATGTGGTACGGGGGCTGAGAGTCGAAGGAAAAATTACGTAAAATCACTAAAAAAGCTGATGCCAGTTAAACATTAGAGAGATACATGTGAGCTCAGTGGGAATCTACCATCCAGCATCTCTACTTAACGAGTATCTTAGCCAGCACATACTCGTCAGCTGACATCAATTTGTTGGTGATTTTACGCAATTCTCGTGGTGAATGTATTCTTCTTCTGGATAGAAAATGAAATTTTCTTCTCTCATGTATCCAGACGAGTATCCGCGACATCCGGGTAGTCCTCTTTAACACAACGGTGAACGGTGGGTACCCTGAGATTATTCTCTCTACTGAAGATGTTTGAAGCAGTCTTCTTCTTGATCGTCCTAATAGAGTGTCTTAGTAAGTTCGACAGACAGTTTCAACAAGAGAGGGGATCCTGAAAATCGTGAATTATCTTTAGAAAAACATTTAGTAGCATCGCGCCCGAATGTATGACAACTTGTATGATATGGTGTGGAGGTAATATCGAAAGCACCCGTGCTCGGTTAGGTTAGGTGAGGCGGTAGTTCATGTTTTCCGCCCATCCAGAGTCCGCTTCCTTACATCTCTTATAATTTACTCATCATGTGGGATCTTTCCTTTCTGATAGCCTATCCGCGCCCAACCCCGGTCTTTTTGATGTAAATGGTCTTCCTTTCCGGAAGGAAGGAATTCCGATGGGAATCTCCCTGGAGATGACGAGGACTACAGCCCTCGAAAATGTGCAATACGGTCAGGTCATCCTATCGGGTAGTACACTTCCACCTTCAGCTGATCGCTCAATAATCTGACAAGGAATTTCTTATCTGCTGGTTTTGTTTGCACTCGCTCCCTACTCATCCTCAGAGGCAGGACAGTGCTAATCTCCCTCCTCGTGAGGACGATGGTTGGGCTTACGCTGCGCTACAAATGCGACACCAACTACGTATAACAATAGGCTCATCTTCTATATAATGTTCAGTCACAGTAAGCTATTACAAGTTTCATTCCATAGATCAGATTCCAATGTTGGCGTTTGTGCTGCTCCCCAGTGGTGACCCATTTAGGTTGGTGTTCCATGGTCCTTCATGAGATCGGTAAACCCGCTTCATGCGAAGCAGATATTCGGGGAGCCAGGTCGTCCAATATTTCGTCCGACCTGACTATGTTAAAAGCGTTTTTGAAGTTGAGGCAAACCCACCATTAAGAGCGGTGGCTCCGTATGCTGCACGTCGACCATTTTATATGTCATATTTATTGTGGACCGCCCGCGTCGAAAATTTTCTTATTTTTCTTGACCCTCCTTCTCCTCCTCCTCTCCTCCTCTTACTCCTCCGGAGAAAGGCAACAGCAACACTTGGTGGCACCGAGTCAGCCTCTGATTCAGTCATGGGTAGTGGTCGTACTCGTCCTTGGCTTCGTGGTCACAATCTTGTAACCAAGTCTTGGGTTCCCAACCCTCTTACCGTGCAGCCTTGTTCCTATTAATGATATGTTGGAGCATCCTCTTCACTGTGCTCGAAGAGATTTGGTTAGTCTCCTCTCTTGTTTTGGTTCTCCTCCTTTTAGGTCGATCCCAATCGTATAACATGATCTAATAAGGAGGCCTATCATCCCCTCCCCTATTGCTTCAGCCTCTTCTCGCCTTCCAGCCTTGACTGAAGGACTTGGATGACGTATAGGTCATTTTACCCACATTGAACTATTTCGGATTATTGATTTCCGTGTACTTTGAAACTAGACGAGTTCTGTATGTCGAAAGTTTCCAAATGTTACCTTTAAAATT
>QYTT01086763.1:13113-24949 GCA_006980735.1 Dasypogon diadema
GATAGAAAATGAAATTTTCTTCTCTCATGTATCCAGACGAGTATCCGCGACATCCGGGTAGTCCTCTTTAACACAACGGTGAACGGTGGGTACCCTGAGATTATTCTCTCTACTGAAGATGTTTGAAGCAGTCTTCTTCTTGATCGTCCTAATAGAGTGTCTTAGTAAGTTCGACAGACAGTTTCAACAAGAGAGGGGATCCTGAAAATCGTGAATTATCTTTAGAAAAACATTTAGAAGCATCGCGCCCGAATGTATGGTAACCTGTATGATATGGTGTGGAGGTAATACCAGAAGCACCCAGAGTCCACTTTCTGGTAGCTGCCTCACATTTCCTACAATTTACTCATCATGTAGGATCTTTCCTATCCGCGCCCTACCCCGACCCTTTTGATGTAAATAGTCTTCCTTGCCGTAGCAAGGAGTCCGATGGGAATTTCCCTGGAGATGAAGAGGACTATAGCCTCCGAAAATGTGTAATACGGTCAGGTCATCCTAAGGGATAGTACACTTCCAGCTTCAGCTGATCGCTCAATAATCCGACAACGGATTTCTTATCTGCTGATTTTGTTTGCACTCGCTTCCTACTCCTCGTCAGGACGATGGTTGGGCTTACGCTGCGCTAGAAATGCGACACCAACTACGTATAACAATAGGCTCATCTTCTATATAATGTTCAGTCACAGTAAGCTATTACAAGTCTCATTCCACAGATCAGATTCCAATGTTGGCGTTTGTGCTGCTCCCTCAGTGGTGACCCATTTAGGTTGGTGTTCCATGGTCCTTCATGAGATCGGTAAACCCGGTTCATGCGAAGCAGATATTCGGGGAGCCAGGTCGTCCAATATTTCATCCGACCTGACTATGTTAAAAGCGTTTTTGAAGTTGAGGGAAACCCACCATTAAGAGCGGTGGCTCCGTATGCTGCACTCATTACGTCGACCATTTTCTATGTCGTATTTATTGTGGACCGCCCGCGTCGAAAATTTCCTGAGTTTTCTTGATTCGGAGAAAGGCAACAGCAACACTTGACCTCCTCGGCAAAGGTGGCACCGAGTCAGCCGCTGGTTCAATCACGTCCGTGCATGGGACGTGTGGAGGAAAAGTTCGTCATAGGGGTATTGGTTGTACTCATCCTTGACTTTGTGGTCACAATCTTGTAACCAAGTCTTGGGTTCCCAACCCTCTTACTGTGCAGCCTTGTTCCTATTAATGGTATGTTGGAGCATCCTCTTCACTGTGCTCGGAAGAGATTTGGTTATCTCTTCTCTTGCTTTGGTTCTCCTCCTTAGGTCGATCCCAATCGTATTACATGATCTAATAAGGAGGCCCCTCCGTTATTGCTTCAGCCTCCTCTCGCCTTCCAGCCTTGACTGAAGGACTTGGATGACGTATAGGTCATTTTACCCACATTGAACTATTTCAGATTATTGATAAAAGAGTAGATAACCCTTTTCCGTGTACTTTGAAACTAGACGAGTTCTGTATGTCGAAAGTTTCCAAATGTTACCTTTAAAATTTCACTTAATATTTTCTCATCTTTAGGAATTATTTACACGTATTTCAGATCTTTCAAAACTGTTGGAATCCCCTACTATATAGTTGGTAACAAGTGTTCATTCTGGTGAAAAACATTCTTTTGCGTCGTAGAACACCTGCTAGCACGGTATGTTTGTCGGCATTGAATGGGCTTCCCTGGGTACATCCGTGCACCCATACTGAATGGGGTTCCCAGTTTGCATTCCATAAATAAACGGAAGCACAACAGTCTATGCAACCATTTTACTGACGTTAATATCCTTCAGAGCACGAAAATAGTATTAAAGCCGTGGAGCAGCAGTCAGAGTAGAAGTATGTGATAACCCCTTCAACCACCCGGCCAGCCCAGGCCCAGCTGTATCTCACTATAGAATTTCATAAATTCGTAGGAACGTGATTTTTCCATTTCAGGTGAAATTTAAAGGCGCAACAGATGATAGCTCCCGGGGCACCGTCGGATATATCACATAAATAGATTTTACATGTACCTGATAGCATAGAAGTACCGCAATTACCGACTATTCATGTTCATCCCACAGCTCATACCTGCGGTTTTGTCTTGCGGCCACGTTAGGCCCAGATATGAGGAAGCGAAGCCATGTCCGATGAATGGATAAACAATTTTAAATCAATGGAAGTGAATGTAATTGGCGGCCAGGAATGGCATTGCGGTGAAGGACTTGCCTGTGCACTAATAGAGGGTCGGCCAGCTATTGGTGGTGTTGATACCGCCCGGACCGAGCATACCGATGGTGCTAAGTCCCTAGCACTGCGACCATAATTATCTGCATTAATAATTCCCAAAGATAATGATTGTCACCAGCCGTCAGCGACCATGTGGTGGAAATTGTTTGTAGTCCGTCCTCATTACCTCACCCGAGTTTCCCGTTCAAGCAAAAAGTTTCCACAAATTGGGAAAAACCAGGACTAGATCCCATGAGAACGACAAAGATGACCTCAACGACCGACGGTTAGAACAGTGCTGGACAGATCAGGTCACCAAACATGAGCCACTATGCCGGATGACATTATCCATCAGGTTGGATCGGGGACGCTTCAGTTATTGTGTATCCTTGCCATAATGGCCTCCTTGGGGTGGACCGGTATGTTGCCCGTCAACTAATGAGATGGTCACAATGGGCGGTAATTGTTATGCTGGAAAATGACAAAATTCTGTCATACGTGTACACGTTCATCGGGTCAAATGTGTCCTGGTTCGGTCTGCTACTGCTGCTGTGGACAGCACTGCTAAATTACTTTTTTGTTTTTGCTCATCTCCAGGGGATAGTGTGGGTGATATCAGTGGTTTGGTTGGGCAACATGGTGGATGACCTGTTCCTTCCACTGTAAAAAGGGACAAAAACTCGTCCTGGCTCTTTATATGAACTTAGTTGGCCTGATGTGACCACTGGAGGCATGGAAAAACATTTTGAGAAACTGCAACTGGGTACTGGCCCGAGGATTTGTTTTTGCAGGTGTGCTGAGCTTTTAACTCATTAACGCAGACAAATAAATTCTTAAATGGGGTGGTAATGAAACTTTTGCTAAAGGCACTAAGGGAGGACTACTACCTAGGGTGTGTAGTTCCGACGGAAGTTAATGTATTGAAATAAATGGCGTGTAAAGGTTTGGGAATATTAATCTGGCTCTAAGCCTACCATTTTGACAGTAATTAATTCGGAAACCACTTGTCTTCATTCAGACCTGACTGAAATTTTTAGTTCGGAATCCACGGTGTAATAAGTAGATTTAGTTACAAAAGTTGGCAACAAAATGTTTATTCGTCTCTGCGAAATCATGTCTTAATGGCAAGCTATATGGTTTAGGAGACTCTATAGCCCAAATGGTGCAGTTTTAAGTGGGTATATTCTTGGCGATGATTATGTTAGCACTGTTAGACTTATACTCTAGCTCTGTTCCGTTCTATATGTAATCTATCAGGGACTGAAAGAGTTTGCATTTTGGCGAGTATGGCAACCTCGAGCAGTAAAACAATGTAATTTTTTGGTCGGATCGGTGATGGGACTCGTGAGAGCAGCAATTGCCTGGATAGCAGTAATGGAGAATGGCCAGTGACTTACGGAGAGGTTACAGAACCATAGAATCCAAATCCGTGGTAACACTACAGTTCTTACTTATTGCACTTACGTTCTAACAATTCAGCCTTAATTGAGTTCACATTGTGATGGTCAAAACCCCTGATGATGATTTACTCGGTGAAAGAAGTCCGGTTTGTTCATTTTTGGGTTCACTAGTTCCATGCTCGGCACTCTTACTTTTGGCCCTAATGTATCCGATGGTAGGCAACCAACGTATGGAGCTGATGTAGGTATTAACGAGGACCACAATCTTCAAAATAAGAAAGTGGTTCAGTTCTTAGCAAGAATGTGTACCCGTGAAAACTCAAACGGTGTATTAGTTACCATCATGGTTACGTTAGTTAATAAAACTAGAGCAAATTTTATATTTTTATATTTCAAATTGTATTGCCCTATTTGGTATTCTTTTCGCCCTCGACATAGAATTACTTTTCCACCATATTCCTTCCGCACGCTATTCATCTCCAAAGTAGATCTCTAAAATTCTAAATCTAAAAGTAATACAATTACCACCAGACACATATTGCTGTCAGACCGTGTCACTCAATTGGTCCTCCATTTGGGGCAGGGATTGCACAGACGCTAACCAACTCCGTAATGTTGCTAACCTTAATCTGACACATAAAATGTCAAAATTTGTGTAGCACTGTAGTACAACACCGTCCAGTGCTACATTTCTCAGCAATTTACTACCAAGAATGAAATGGGGGAAAAGTTGACACCTCACAATTTCTAATAAAGTTATATTGGATTTCAGAATGTCACGGATGTCACTTTCCCCTGGTGTTGTCTGTTAAGTGAGCGACCGTTGTGGGGAGGGGGATGTGGTAGATCCGATATCCGAGCACACTATCCCTGAACACATAAGTGAGTTCAATGTTGAGATTTGAGCAACAGTCGTCGAACATGCCTCGTTTAGAGGGATGAAAATGGGAACGGTTGGTTGTTCTTCGACGGGTTGAATGACATGAAAAATTGAAGTGTTGCAAGAATCCTATTACCCTTTTGTGTGCTTTATTAAAAATTTATTTTCGCTTCCTTCAGAGTGAGCTCAGATCTCGTTGGTACTGATTTCCACTTCTCGAGTTATGACATGATAACATACGCCGATGATAGCTGAAGCTGAGTTCATTTCGCTTGATATCTGGACCGTTGCAAAAGCACCTCCTGGAGTTGACAGCAACTTGGTTCTTGTACCCACCCCCATCCTTGCCCAGAGAAGCTAATAATAAATAAAGGCTTTCATCGATTCACCATCAGTGTAGTACGTGCACAAATCTTGACCATTTTCCAGATATTTCATGTTCTATCTGCCGCTCCTTTGCTTTGAAGGATCAAAATCCAGAAGTGGGGGAAAAATGTCAAAGATTAAACTCTTTCCTCAATATGTTGACCACTTAAAACTCGACGTAATTTATGGATCGTATAAACAGTGTATTTCGGGCCCTCAGTACGGTCGTCTTGGATGGAAGCCAACCGGGTTCGCAATTCAAAGGGTTCGACTTCATTTCTCCTCTCAATGAGAATCTTTATGATGTGTGGCGGCTGCCGGGTGGTCACATTAAGGCAGAAGTATTATACGGCGCTGAATAACATTTGGTGACAGCATTAATTGCATGAAATGTGTGAACACTGTTGCAAAGCGACGTGGAAAGCTTGAAACTTGTCGTCGAAATTTTCGTGAAATTGACGTTTATGGACTTTTAAGTTGGATTTATGATATGGTCGGGTGAGCGTGAATTATTGCCACGAATTAAAAGTGCAGAAAGTGAGATGTACAAATTGGGAAAGGAAATAGTTTGGGTGGTGTGTTTATTGAAGTTTCAGGTAGGCGATGGATGGTATAATTCAAGGTGGCGTATTCTTGCTGGCCATTTTGTTGCAAACAGCACTTTAGTACTCTTATGTAGGAGCTAAATGATTTCAGATTGAGTTGCTCTTCAGAGTGATTGATTGGGATGATTAGGACAGGTTATTATCGCGAAATTTATTCTACAAATGTGTGTTAGGAACTAAATTTTTAAAGGCATCGTCATCTGGAGGAGATACAAAATTATTTTTAACTTATACGTAAATAGAAGTGGGAATCCGGCTCGAAGGACCAAACAGTCATTTCTTCGCTCTTCGCATCGAACTCATGACATTAATTTAATTAAAGGTGTGCTAGATGTACGTAAAAGCTTATTTGGGGTCAAGTTAGTGCAATTGTTAATTTTGCCACTTTACCAGGAAAAAGGAAAATCCCCCGATAATTCTGCCATCTATTGGTCTCATTCAATTGGACTAAAGACCCCTTAAATCCCTACGGAAGTTTTCCTTAATCCACGTCACATTCTAAATATATTTACTTCATTTATTGACTATTCCCGCAAAAGTTCTCCTCACTGTTTATCGTCTCTGGTTGTCCTTCAATGATTTTGGTGACCTACTGACTTCCATTGTTTTCTACTGATGAAACTCGAACCGCTACTCGCTCTTTGAGCAAACGGGAAACGCCACATGTTAGGAGTTTTTGCTTCAGCTCTGACATGCCATTCCAATTTCACATATCAAAAGGAAATTTCTTGGTTTCCATGTTATTAAACTTTTGACGTAGACTTCATCCAGTTTTGCATATGGCAGCGAAAGATGATCCACAGATAGCTTCCATTAGCCAGAGCAACGTTCGCCCATCGACAACTTCCTCCCATATCATATTTTCACATCCTGTCTATCTGGTGCTGGTGCCTGTCCCGGCTTGTTTGCGTATGCAATTCAGTTGCGGCTATGCATAAACCGGGATCCCATGTTTGGCCATATGTGAGCTGCATGTGTTTGTCGCTTCCCAGTTTCCCAGTTTTCCAGTTTTCGTAAGCGATAAATTCTGTCTAGGAAGTGGCTATTTTATGCTATTCCATCCAGAGCTTCCCTGACAGGAGCCTGATGGCGTGATTTCAGGTTAACGCGAAAGTAACTTCAAATTTAAATTCAAATATTTGCTGCACATACCATCACCACCACCACCACCACCACCACCACCACCACCACCTCCTCCAACAGTCGTTGTCATTTGGAGTTGCATAAACAATTAGCTGGGTGCAGCCTAGCTAGCTAGACGGCTGTGGCTAGCTGGCACCTATGTAGTTCCTCAACGACATATACCTATCTGCCGGGTGAAATAGCCATCACCACATGAAATGTTCCATTTGAACGGGGAGCTGGGCACAAACGATACGGGACAACTTAGTCCTGCCGGTTGTGGTGGGGAAATGGTGGATGCGAAATGTGGCATACAACGATGGTGATAGCACTGGATTTCACGGAAATACTGTAATTTCCGGTGTTAAGAAAAGTTAGTTACACAAATTTCAGGCCCGAATTGCCACTCTCAGGTGTTAAACTACATCTGTCGCCTGGAAATCTGATCAGACTCTGAAAAAAGGAATTTTTGGAAATCGCATGAACGGAATTAGGGATAGCATCGAATTTTGGATACTTTTTCTCAGTGATCTGAATACTATTTAATAGGATTGGCAATTTTCTGAAGGTTTTCCTTCTATTACTTATAGTTTATCTTTAGTTTCTATTTTTTTATATCTTTTCCTTGAACTTTGCTTCTTCTTTAGATTACTTCTAAAAAAATGAATTGTTTAACATTAGCGGTAGTATGTAAGTGGACCTACTGTCTGTATACGACTGTATTAACATCAATAAATAATTAAAAAAACACAAACAAAATTCATATTACCAGTTACACATCACAGTTTAGTGGTAACTTTTTATTACTTGAAATGGAAATACTCAGGATTGAAGCCAAGGATTTTCAGTTTTTTTAGAAGGGATATTCCTCCCTCCACTGGGAGTATTCAAACTGCTACACCTTAGGTATGGTTTTGCACCAATCCATGCTACTAAGAAGGGAAAATGTTAAAAGTCCTTTAGAGAATCAATCCCTAATTAATCCCAGAGAAGATCAGCCATAAAAAGAAATGTCACACACAAATCTGCACCTGAAAGGGTACAACAATTGCTTTTTTACTGCCAGATACATTGATGGGCTTTCACAAGGGAATCTCAGGACCGATAAAAGCAATATCACCGATGAACATATCCCGGGTATGAGAGTATTATGTGCCCACATTTATGTGTGCGTATTATGTGGATGCAAAAGGCACAATTTCGCCATGGATACGTGACCAGAAATCGTAAGGGGACGCAATCAATTGGACCTAGCCTGTGTCACGATTCCTTCACCTAAAAGTCAAACGTGACCAATAGCCAAAATTAGTAGCATCGAATAGTACAGGTTTCTTCGCGAAAGTGGCACAGGAATGTTAGGATCGCAGTATGGCAATACTGAAGATTTCCAACGACATCACATCGCATTTGCAAGCGATTTGAATTTGTTTGCAGCCGTCATCGTATTCGACAACTTTAATTTTCACCACAGCACTTTATTGTCGTCAGCAAGATGCAGATGTATCCAGTGCTGTTGGGGTGGTGGTGGTAAGGACATTCGCCTCCTGCAATATGAGTTATGAGTCTGTGGGCTGGAAAATTCGACCAAAATAAATGGTCACATTGGCAGCCACATGTGTGTGCTGGAAATTTACATTCCATACACCAGGACTCGAGTAAATTTCTTTTTTTTTTTTGCCAGCCCGCCCCTGACAAGGATCCTTCTGCCATTTTGTTACCCCCAAATTATGGATGGGATGGTGAATTTCTAGATTAAAAGCAGTGCACCCCCTCTCCCCCCACCGACCGAACCGAAAAAGACGGTAATGGCACATGCACATTTGCATTTTACAGAAGCGCCCCTGAAACAGAGCAATTCTAGTCGCATTGAACTGAAACCATCCAAAAGTTGAGCTGAAATTTATCGAATGGAAAATTTGTTTGCGGATTTTACAGTGCTAACTACACGTTTTGGCCATATGGCACCACCCTAAAGTCTGGCCAACTGCAGACTGTAGCGTAGCACAGCGAAGCGATATCGACGCGTCGAAAGCTTTAAATTGGCAATTGGCGATAAGAAATTTGTGAGGAGGGGAGGGGGAGGGGATGAAATTTAAGGCACTCTGGTTGAAAGGACCACATTCATATTTTAGAAGGATATGGAGCTGAAATTGTTTGGATGTGGTATTGATATTGAGAGGAAATTTGTAGAGTGTCGATGGATAAACTCAAGGGTTTTATGAACGAAAGTTGTATGGTATTTTCAGAGCATTTCGACAGATGCCACCATCATTCATTTTTCTCCAGTTGGTTTATGCCTGAATGCAGAATGATTGGCGTCAGGACATACAGAAAAGCTAAGGCCTCATATACTATCAGTAATGCAAGCCTTAGAAAGGATTTTATGTTTTATATAGATGTTATAAAATATCTTATATCTTTAGGCGAAATGTTGAACTGTATAAGAAAGACAGTCTCATGTATGATACCACCCCTTACTGTGAAGATCTAAACTAAATCAAGGAGTAGACTATGTCCATAGTTCTGCTATAAAACTCGAGCAATATCGCCTTGAGGCTTTTTCGTTACTGTCACTAGTTTATTCAAATCGACGAAATGTTTTAGTAATCCCAATCTCTTTAGCTCTTGAGAGATTGGAATTTTCTTGGTCCTTCTTTGCTGGTTGTAGAATTGTAGTGACCTCTTCATGGCTGCTAGCAATCCTAGACGAGATCCTTAACGCTTTCTGAAAGGTTCGATACTTTTCTTATGAGATGTTTATCACCTGATGATATTATTCAATCAGTGGACGAGTTCTAAGTTCTAACAATATTAGTCTTCATAATTTAATTTAGAGTGAATATATGAATGAACCCTATGAACCCTCTGCTTTAATCCTAAACTCTATAAAAAAAAATCCCGAAGTTCGTTCATAGGTGATCTGTTTTTGACGATTGGTCTTCCAGTTGGAAAGGATACCATCATGTTAGGTTTACTTCCATCGTGTTAACTATGAAGTGCATGAGCCGATAACGTCGATGTCTCGCCTGTTTAATTCTAATTACGATTTAATCGACTTCTGTTTAACTAGAGTTCAGTTGAAAAGGTATCTTCATTGAGGTTCAGTTGCTTTGTATTTCTAGTTTCTCTTTTGAATTTTTATTGTACAATGGTTTATTTTGTAGTAGCCAGAGTTTTGTTGAAATATATAAATAAAGAAATAAATAAATAAGTACAATACTACCATCATACGAAGTTTGGAAAAAAGTACTTTAAAAAGTATTCATTATTTTTTGTAATTAGTACTTGGTGACAATTACTTTTTATACATCCGTACGCCAAAGTACTCAGGCGTTCGGTATTTGTACTTAAGTACTTTCTCTTTACTTGGTCAGCTCTGGATTTCAGGAGTTCTTTCGTGATTAATGAAATATTCTCCATAGAACTTCCGATTTACATTTCAGTTGCAACGAATAAAGTGAAGTTATTATTTTATTCAGCTAGATTCAATTCTATTTTTGATTCTTTAGGGAAATCAATGTTAAACAGAAAGCATTTGGATTTGTGAAAAGAAACATCATTGTCCCAGTGAAATCTAACAAGGGCAAAGCATGAAAAAACGATTTTATAATGAGAGGAGTGAAAAAATATGAAAGGAGATTAGACAATAGAGGGGTACTTAAGAGGTAAACGAACAGGACTCATATAAAGTTAGCCAAACCACAGACAGCACCAGGGTGATCGACAATCAGATCCTCAATCCTTTAGTGGGAAAATACAGGATTTACAGAACGATGAAAAGAATATATCTTACACAGTTGTGGCATTCAACTACAATCGACCAATTAATACATTTATCAAAGCCAACTTATAATATAAGAAAATCTGATAAACCATGAATAGAAGCAACAATTTGCATACTCTTCGGATCGAGCAAGCACCTGACAAATAAAAGTGACGCACAGATATTCTTAACAAAAATAATAAATAAGAGGGGACCTAATTGACTACCCTCCGGTACGCCCGATAACACCTGAAAACATCTAGATTCAGTGCAATCAATTAAAACAGACTGTTTACGATTAATAATTGTATCAATCTGTATCCACTGTTCGATATTATTGTTATCTGCGGGAAACTCTTCTAGGCTCTCTGTCGAATGCCACCATAGTAATCGAATAAGCTAATCCAGGAATATCCTGAATTTCTTGGCTTTTGTAAATGTCTTTTGAAGCCATAAAAAAAGAGCACTATAGCTTAATATGTTGCTTCTTGAGAGAATCAAATTCTCAAACAAAGCAACTAATGTCCTTCTGGCGTTAAAACTAACCAGGCATTTCTAATTGCAAGCGATGTAATTGATTTTGTGGAACTGTAGTCAGCTTTGCCTCTAACTGAAGCTATGTCCCTTTTACCAGTCATTCTTTTGTATATTACAGCATTTAGGTTAGTCCTGCCTACCTCTCTGATTCACCCTCGGTAGGCAATCACAGTAATAATTCTTCGTTTTTTTTACTAAGTATTTATGGATATTGTCGTGATTTACACAATGATAAAATATTCTTTCCACGAACAATGACTAAGTAGCTGCCAGTAACGTGGCAGTCACGCAAAACATTTTAGGAGGAAATCAAGATATAATATAATTGCAAACGTTGGAGTATGTGGATATTCCAGGAAGGCAATGCCACTATACTGAACGCTAAATTACTCTTGCTCAGCCTATCACCCAAAGTGGATGTTGTTGAAAATATATGAGGTGAGGTTATTTCTACAAGTGATTAACACTAATATTAATTTGAATTGTGATGTTCTTTTCTTTTATTCTTACATCATTTTAACACAAACACACAATTCTATTTTCGACGAAAGAAACTTTATTCTACTCTAACATCCCCATCCTCTACTTCAATTACCGTCGAAAGTGACCACTCATTTTATCCATATAAAGTCCACCTCCCCACCCGCTGCGACCTGATTACATCCAGTTTAGTATAGTGCGTCTGAGAATTTACTCTGACGCCATAATTCATATGCAAGCTCCCCACACGGAGGAGCAAGTTGCATGTCACCCGAATGAAAGTGTACACCGGAAGCACTATGAAATTTCAAAATGATCATGATAAGTTATGGGCGTAACAGGTGTGAAGGTAGTCCACTGTGCAAATTAATAATGAGAAATCAATTAAGGGGAAATCGGGGAGAAAATTGAACGAGTGCTGCTTTAGCCTTCTCTACGTGGGTACACGGGAGCAACGATA
>QYTT01086763.1:24969-43072 GCA_006980735.1 Dasypogon diadema
AAATATCCGGAGGGATATTTTTCTAACCCCACACGTGACACCAAATGTTACACTTTTCTGTTGCGAGGGAGGCGAAATTGCGCCGGCCGAGCGATGAGGGAGCAACTTCTGCCGTGGGAAAGTTCAGAGGTAGGCGTAACGGGTCGTCAACAGTTTTCCGCTGCCTTGCTGTCGCCTCTACCGAGAATTGCTTTTAGCTTGTCATCTAAACCTACCTTACCTCCTGACTTATTCCAGGGTCTTTGACCGCCTCCTGTGACTTGGGGACCTACAGGTGGCCGCAGGTGTAAACATTCACCTCTGTAGTCTCCGAAATTACCTCTGTCGTCTTCCTCCTCACCGGGAAACACTCTAATGCAGACGCTCACAAACCATAAATTCCGTTCTTTTTCTTTTGTTTACTTGTTTTTTTATTAATTTCACGAATAATTTGTACAATTTTTTTTTTTATTTCAAACTTCAAATCAATTCAATTACGTCCACTTTTCACTGCTACTCGATTCCTCTGTCTCCTCGATCAACCGCACGCCGAGCTCCACTTCTTTTTTTTTCCAGGTCCCCGTAAACCAGACCGTTGCCTCCAAGAAAGGGAAGGAAAGTCACCAGCGCTGTTAGAGAGGTACGGGCTGCCAGTGTTTGATTTTCAATGTGGCCTAAACCTAGTATAGGGTGCCCCTCGTCGTTGGTGACCCTGGCCAAGTAACAATATGTTGCTTCTTGAGAGAATCAAATTCTCAAACAAAGCAACTAATGTCCTTGTGGCGTTAAAACTAACCAGGCATTTCTAATTGCAAGCGATGTAATTGATTTTGTGAAACTGTAGTCAGCTTTGCCTCTAACTGAAGCTATGTCCCTTTTACCAGTCATTCTTTTGGATATTACAGCATTTACCTCTGATTCACCCTCGGTAGGCAATCACAGTAATAATTCTTCTTTTTTTTACTAAGTATTTATGGATATTGTCGTGATTTACACAATGATAAAATATTCTTTCCACGAACAATGACTAAGTAGCTGCCAGTAACGTGGCAGTCACGCAAAACATTTTAGGAGGAAATCAAGATATAATATAATTGCAAACGTTGGAGTATGTGGATATTCCAGGAAGGCAATGCCACTATACTGAACGCTAAATTACTCTTGCTCAGCCTATCACCCAAATTGGATGTTGTTGAAAATATATGAGGTGAGGTTATTTCTACAAGTGATTAACACTAATATTAATTTGAATTACGATGTTATTTTCTTTTACTCTTTCATCATCTCAACACAAACACACAATTCTATTTTCGGCGAAAGAAACTTTATTCTACTCTAACATCCCCATCCTCTACTTCAATTACCTTCGAAAGTGGCCACTCATTTTATCCATATAAAGTCCACCTCTCCACCCGCTGCGACCTGATTACATCCAGTTTAGTATAGTGCGTCTGAGAATTTACTCTGACGCCATAATTCATATGCAAGCTCCCCACACGGAGGAGCAAGTTGCATGTCACCCGAATGAAAGTGTACACCGGAAGCACTATGAAATTTCAAAATGATCATGATAAGTTATGGGCGTAACAGGTGTGAAGGTAGTCCACTGTGCAAATTAATAATGAGAAATCAATTAAGGGGAAATCGGGGAGAAAATTGAACGAGTGCTGCTTTAGCCTTCTCTACGTGGGTACACGGGAGCAACGATAGTAGCCACGAATGTGGTTCCATTGCTTGTTGACAATTTAGCGTGGCAATTCCCAGGGATTTGTTCGATGCTGAGGAATTGTTAGTGATAGGGCGCATCGTTCATGGTCGAATGAAGTTATTAATTTTGCGAATAGCGATAAATTATGCAACCCCTGGCATGAAAGGTAAGGAACTGGAACTGGAACCCTAATGCACGCTATTTCGGGTAGCATTGTGTACTGAGCCCATCCTTGGTGTGCCCGTCCAACTCGAAATGATGGAGGAGCCCGGCAACTTTGTCCATCCCGACTTCAACAAGTCATCAATCACGACACAAATCTTTCCTTTTCAATAAGTTATGTAAACTTCCCTCATTCCGAAGTTAACGCCTGCACATAAATCGGTCCGGCCGTAAACTGGTAAGCTCGATGGACTGTCCAATCATTCGTAGATTTCCTCCTTGCCTGGAGTGCGGAGAGCGAACATATGTCATCATAAATTTTTCTCCCTTCGTCCTTCGGAATGGTTATTAACAGAAAGATGGATACACGTCGACGAGGCGTTCAAGAAAACCTAAAAAATGTTGTTGGCTCGTTTGGTTTCGTATGTGTCGAATACCCTCATCCTATCCAGAGCAGCAGTTCCCAACGATCCCAGCTATTTAAGGGTGGAATGTAGTTGGTGCTGGTTGTGTCCTTATGTGCCGCCCTCATCCCCAGACGACGAGCGAATGTGTTTATTAAAAAAGTTTTGTGGTGGTGTTGTGTGGACTGACCGCACCTACATCTAACAGGGCTCACCCATGTGGGATTCGGACGACAACCAAGTTTATGGTCAGTCTCAAGTTTGGGAACATTTCGAGTTTATTTTCTAGCGCTTTTTCGAGTTGGTTATTTTTTTTTTAAGTTGTGGTATGATTTTGGTTTGCAATTTGTTTTTGGCCGGCCAATAAAAGTTTCCCTTAGAACTTCGTTTAAAGTTTTGTCACCAGATTAGAAAGGAAAGGATTATTGATGTGGCAGAAATGGCAGAGATTCATGGAATAGTCTGTGGGACGGAGTAGTATCTTAAAGTAAGTATAAATTGGGAAGAATTCTTGGTGGTGTTTTTGTTATAGGGAGGTGCTAAATAATAACTTTCGAAGTTTAGAGAATTTAAAATTCCATCCACAAACACATAACTGAAGAAAGTAGAAGCGTACTGTTGGGACTAAATAAGGTTTTCATGATTTTTTAAGCTTTTAATTGGGAGAAGTATTTATGTGGTGTTAATATCTGTTTTTTAGGAAAAAACTTTTTATGACCTTTGAATGACGCACCACCTTCCTTGATTCGATAGATAGTTTTTAACGCTCTCAGCAATTTACGTACATCTATTTTTACGTATCTTAGTGATGTCGAAGCGATACAATAAAGCATTGCAGCGACAACGGAAGAACCAGGCAGAGAATGCGGTAACAAGATGTCAGTCGCACCCATGGTTGAAGGACGAGAAGAAAAGCGTAGGCTCGGTCAATATCAGCGTCTAAAGATTTTGCAACTTAGTCGCTATCACTGCAGGTAGGCAACTGATACTTCGTTGCTTTGTGGATAAAAAACTGGATATAGCCCTGCTGCAGAAGTCATGAATCTACAAAGGTGAAGATCAATGGATTGGCGGGAAGCGTGGGAAGGTTTTACTACCTGAAAGCTATGGAGTTCCAAGATACAGAATCGTACCCTGCCATTGGGGAGTCATCATGCCTAATTGAGAAATGAGTCATAAAAGGACACCAAAATCGGTGGCAGGCAAAAAAGAAATGACCAGAAGAAAAGCGTGAAGCGAAGAACGTTCAGATGAGAATACATGCATATTGTGCCTGGAGGATGCGAATGCCCGTTCTTGGTGACCAGGAAGATCAGTCATCTTCCATGGCACAGTTAAGCTATAGATAAGTTCTCCAAATAACAGGAGATGTCGAGGTTAGGGAATTGCCTAGGAACTTTCCGGCGAAGACCAGCTAAAGCGAGCCAAACAAGATCTGAAGACAAAGGTCTGCTTCGATACTTCTGGAACGATTGTAATAATAATACCCCAAACAAAACAAACTGATATGGTTGCACAGAGGGTGCCACTATTTGGCTTTTATGACAAAATGGGCCTACTGTGATGTTGCCTACTTCAATTACAAGACTAAATTAGACAAGATATCCAGAAAATGTTATACTTCACTGTGCCACACCGCAAACGGACGCTTTTGCTAATGAAGAACACAGACAACCTCTCATTTGCTTTAAAAACACAGTGTTACAAACGAAAATACACACACACATGGATCCAAAAAATGGTATAAGGTTCAGCCAGAAACACCCGAGGGATCCATACACTCGCCCTAGTTTATTTTCCCCATTCTCCCTGCGAAGATAACGACTACATTTATAAACTTGACCATAAGTTCTCTTTAATTATTTTTAAACCAAAATTAATGATTATAATGGTAAACTTCCCCCTCTCCAAGATTCATATAAAATTAATTTGTATTGAATACCAGTTCGGATCTTCAACACACCTGAGAACGTCAAAGCTTTCTGCACCGTTCGTCAATTTTTCCTTAATTACTAAAGCCATTAAAACAGTCTAATGTAATCTTGCACCACTCCTGGATCCCTTTAATCAAAGGTAACACGATACCCTGCCCGTGCCAAAAATTTTATTATTAATTAAAATTCATGAAGTTAGACGTATCTTTCGTGAAACGAATGTGTGCGTCTGTGTGGCGGGGGCTGGGGCTGGGGCTGAGTTGTATACCTGTGCGTACCTTATTTATGTGCCTTTCGTATAAGAACAAATATAAATTGAGAATTCAGTGATGGGAAATTAAATTTATCACTTCATTTTAGTCGATATTAATTCCCCCCCGTCGTCGCGCGTCTTTTTCATATTCCTGCTTCGTTTTGTAGTGTGGTGCTGTTGCCGAAAGGTATCATCGTCAATAGCGGCGAATTTCGGTGGAAATTAATTCGGATTCGTAATCCGATTTAGTTTGACGATGGAGCATGCAGGGAGCGAATGTAAATTTTGTACCTTAAAAATTTTATGTGCGCTAATAGAACGGGAGGAAATTATGAATTTCGGGTAAGAGATGTTGATTGATTCCATAATTCTCCAGGGGTTCCCAGATATCATCAGGTCCCATCTTAAGCTGCTTAAAATTTCTATTTATACAACTTGAATTTGTTGGGAGCTTTACTGATAAAGTCGGATTAAGAAATAATTGACAAATTTAACCCAAGCAGTTTGTTTTTAGGGGGGAATTATCTTGCACACAATGGAATTATATTAAGAAAAATAGGGGTTAATATTTGTACAGCAATAGAATACTGAAAAAATGTGAACGGCATTGAATTATATTGACTTTTCCATTGACGTCATTTGTTGTTACTTGCTTTACCGAATGGTATGAACACGGGCGAAAAAAAACAAGAATAAAGAAAAAAAGAATGAATAAGAAATTCAGGGGGAGAGAGATGATGTGTGCCATCTACAAGAAATCTTTAAAAAGTTTGGTGAAATCTTTGGTAGAATCCACAAGCTGAATACTGCTTTAATGCACCAACCAATCCATTTTTGTATACGCTGAACAGTAACGGCCCGAATACAGACTTCTGTGGGACGCCAGATAATACATATTTTTATGGTTATTATTGAAATACAAGTTAATGGAATTACTTATTACTATGCACACAGAAGTCTTGTCGACTAAATTGTGAAGCGGTTCATATATGAGTCAGCAAGGGGTCTAGATCGTAATTGCAACATCCTGCTAATACGGTTGGATTTCTCAAAAGCCGTTGACAGAATTCAGTAAGATAAACTTCTATCGATGCTGCGTTATTGGTTTGAATTTTCAGCTTTGAATCACGCTCTCATGGGCTCTTGTTTTCCAAATAGATCACCGGAAATAAAGGTCGGAAGTTCACTATATGTATGTTGCCCTTATCATCCGATGTTGCTCAGGAGTCCACTGTTATTTACCCTTAGTCATTTTAACGACTTTACTTCTCCAAAAACGGTGATCTGAAGAAAATTTTCTGCCCTAAGATTCCGTTCGTTTCGTGTCATCCAGGCATTAATAATGTCCATCTAAGAATCCTGAAATATTCGGTGTTAGGTGTATCCTAATATACTTGAAAGAATCCAAACATTCAAAGTTCTAATGGTCAATAAAAAAGTTCGTTCCATAACACGTCCGAGGAGGTATTTACTATCTTAATCTTTTGTTCATTTATTTTGAGCTCTATTGTTGGAGCAGAATCATCCAATCATCCGATATCAGGTCCAGATCACTTTTACAAAGCATCATTATTAAGGGATGTTTCCATTCTAAGGACAAATTATTTTATAAGAAGGGAACCTTAATAATACCAAACCGATCTGAAATTGCGGCTAATGGTGGACAATATGAACCGGAGTGAATAAGTATGGTAACAAAATCTTAAACCAAGCCTTCATCTGATTTCGTTATCCTATTTCACCTTTTAATTCTAATTTTGTAAAAATAGCCCAATTTGTTCATTCGTTCCATGCCTTCGAAATTATCATTCATGACTACTTCTTCCACTGTGATCCTCCTTTTTATTAATTAAATTTATAGAATACATAAAAGCTTAGTAAAAAGTGCCTCCAATTTTGTGGTCTGCATGCGTACAGAGTTCCCTTTTCTGATGTCCTTCATTTACTGAAGGCAATATAAAAATATGTTTTTGCAAATCTGGCATTTTCCATCTCATTTTTATTACATTAACACCATCCACACAAATAAGTAGATATATAAATTCCCTGGAACAAATTCGTCCAAATCCAAATATATAAAAATTTTATTCGCTCTCTCAATTCCTCTCCTAATGATAATTGCCATGATTCGGCCATTTCAAATGGTCCCACATCCCAGGCGACATTGTTTTCCTCAGAGGTCATTCCGTCAGCGGAAACGGAAGAAACACACGACTGTCTAAGAGTTTACCAATTTCGAAAAGAATGTCCAAAGAAAATGATGCTAGATCAAAAAACCATTTGCTGGGCTGGTCCTATGGTTACCAAAGACCAGATAAGCCCGAGAAAAAAAAAGGAACGTAATATCCTTTCAAACGTACGAAAGGACAAATATCAACGGGAACGTGATGCGAAATCCAAATGGACTGAAGCGATAATCAATCGACCGACCACCCTCACTCGCCGGTGGGGAGTCCAGCCAGTCTCTACCATTTCGGAGGAACAAGATTCCACACCCATACCCACACCAAGTGGAGCGGATTCAGACGTGACCAGGGTCTAGCAAATTACTGGACGTCCGTTTTCAGTGCTTCAGAACGTGAGTTCTTTGAGTGTTTTATAGCTAAGTTTTGCACGCCATTTGTGCGTTTTTTTCTTCTTCTCGGGTCTCCCTAACTATTTCAATGAGAAGGGCTGAAAATTCGTATAAGAGTCTATACGTCGGTGACGTGAGAATAAGGAGGGGCCTGGCTGTTTGACTTTAAAACTGGTCCAATTCTTGGAAATTTTTGTAAATCCGATTGAATGGCTAACAAGGAATCAGTACTTCGACAACTATGGTTGGTTTCCCTTCTTTTGGGAAGTAATCGCGTGTAACGTATCCAGACAATGTAACAATAGCTCACGAGGGAGCCAGGCTAGAGTTCTCTGTACCATCCTATGAATTTATTCAACAATAATTCGGGGATTCCCCTTTTAGAGCAGGAAGAAGCCATCGGCGCTGTGTCATGTGCAATCTCTGGGATGTATCGTATAAGGCACCTTGGATCTGGATACGTCCAGGAATTTTCCCAGTTCCCTGCACACATGAGCGCACTGAAAGCAAGCAACCTAAACAATGCATTTGCCAGCAGCTTCTTGCCTAGAAAAGTTGTATATTTGCCCAGTGCGGTTTTTATAGTATCACTCTTGATGCATAGGATTTGGAACAATGGAGGATAGTGTATAATTTCCTTCCTACCATAGCATTTTACAGACTACCATCATCATCATCATCATCACCTCCACTGCATATTCCCCACCCGACTTCTATCTACTCTACAGGGGTTTCATGGACCTGTTCACTTGCTTCTTAGATCACAAAGGAAGTCATGCATGCATATATCACTTGATATTTTGCATCTACGTTACATTCCATGAGCAGTCATAATTTGCACACAGAGTGCATATCGTTCTCTATAGGGCCCAAGGCGCCCCAGTATAGTTGCATTAACGAAATATTCTTAGCACAGAAATATTTTCCAGAAAATTTTAGTTGTGGTCCGTTTTTTATCCTGATTTCTGACACCTGTCCTCACGTTGAGTGGCAGCGTGTATCATAAAGGTGGGGAATTGTTCAACCTTCAGGTGAGTTTTTGATATTTTCCTGGAGAGCACTGTAAAATTGCTAGAGATTCTGAGTAAACCGCATACAATTTGTTGATGGGAGGGCGTGGAAAATATTTGACGGAAAACATTTCTGATGGGATTTTAGAAATTATGAAAATATTTTCTGTGCAAAGGGAAATTCCATGAAATCGTATAGCAGCTCAGAAAACGAGCGAATGTGTGATTCCCAGATTATATGAAATTTTTGGTATTATTCTGTCAGATACCTCAAAATGATGTGATACCTCATGTGGCAGTATTCTGTAAGATACCTCAGGGTGGTGATATAAAATCGGTTTTAGTTTTTCTGGGGGTAATTTACTGTTGAAATTGGAAGGAAATTCCTTGTTAAAATATACACCTGAGCGATACACAGACGTTACGAAAATCGGAATATGTGGGAGATGTGAAGATGAATACGGGACTTTTCAAAAGGAATTAATTTTAATTCCTGTTGCGATTCCTACCCCCTAATGTGTTTTAAGTTGTTGTGAATAATATCAGAGAAATATTGGAGCAGAAAATAATTCGTGATTCGAAGCATTCAATTTTAAACGTACTTTTGCTATGTCTTTCTTTATCTTGATGTAATCCATGGATCCAGGACACTATTGTAACCACAGAAACATTGTCTAATCTAGAAGATTTTTTTCCAACCTAGAATTCCTTCAATGTGCGTTGATAATTACCTGCCTTATGTAGTTAAGAATCTTACTAATGGCTAACTGTTTGACCCCCTTCGGTTCTGGCATGGTTTCGACCAGGTAAAGTCTAGTGAGGGGCACAACTTCATAGCCTCAAAGTATTTGCTCAAAAGTTCCTAATTCCTCAGAGTACAAACAGAAATCTTAATTGTCAGGGAGTAGTACCGCATCGGCCGCAGTTAAATTTGGCAAATAGTCCATTAAAAGGGAGGGAGATTAAAACCGGCCGCAAGGGTTAATTAATCTTACTATTGTTCTTAACTCCTTAACTATTAAAGTGCAAGTTCCTCCACTGAGCCGAAGAAATATTCATCTGAAGTGTTTTTCCTGGCCAGCCTTGGGCATTCGAAGAGAAGGTACTGAATATTTTCAACTTCCTCCTCGCTTATACAGCTTTTGGAGTTGTGTAAAGGAGTAACTATTCGTTTCATATGTGGCCGGGCCACGATATTATAAATGTGTACGGCGTTACCAGCTCTAACAGCATGTCGATCGATATCTCTCTTTTCCAGTTCTAGAGGTCTGCCTAGGATCTTTATAAGAGAAAACTCCGCTTTTCTTCCCAAGCACAACAGCTGCCATATTAACCCGCACGCCACTGTGCCCTAGGACCTGCCCATAAAGGTAGGCTAACGAAACCGACAACTAAATACCTGGGAGTGATTATTGACTCCAAATTCATTTTCGGCGAACAGATTCGGTGCGGTGCGGTGTGTAGCGGATAAGGCGGCAACACAGGTCGCGTCCTTGAGTGGGATTATTGCTAATACCAATGGCCCAAAGTCCAACAAACGATGCCAGTCATGTGTGTCTATCTACAAAAGAAGAATTCATGATTAGCGGCGTAACGAATTGAAATTCCTGGCTGGGAAATAAACATGCTTTCGGCGTTTTTATGAATTCCCTCTCCCAGAGTTGAAGAATTCCTTAATAAAAAGGAATAATATTGAAGGGGCAAGAAAAAAGCACCGTGTGACTCAGGATTTGAACCGAGGAAATCTGATGAGTTTAGGGAGAATTTTAAATTACGGATATGGCCATGCACCACATCTTCTATATATTGGCCTTCTGTAATGGCCAGGAAAACTATTTACATGCGATTCTTTCAACATTTATAAATAGAACAGAGATCTCTGAGTCCAGGCAGCTAACTTCATTAACTTCTCCCCATAATGCCTAAACTCCACACTGTCGACTTTTTGCAATTCAATTAGTGCACCACCACCAATTTTCCATTCAAATAAAAGCCCAAGTGCAAATCAAATTCATTTCAAATGTCAAATAGTATACCTACAGCCGATGCGAGCATACTGTGCCTATCATCTGTGCTGCACCTGTACTTTCATAGGTACACTACGAAATTACGTTAACCTTCCAAAAGGACCCTATTGCGGTACGTTTTAAACCAGCGAAATCTGTATCTAGGTGCCCATTCGCCCCGGGTGGTATGGGCATCTGCATGTGAAAACTCTTCAGGCATTTCTGGGCGCACATCGAAAAGGTAGGATACTATGGTGAACCGAGTGGGAGGGGTTGAGCCATCAGTTAGCTGTCTGCCGTGGTGGAAAACCCAATTACCACCAGACTTTGTTATCAGAACGAAACACTAAACAGCACCACAGCAACTGGATTCCGCCTATGAGTGCCGGGTGTAAATTAAATTTGGACCCCTCGCTGACTTTGTTTGCTCACATAACACAATTAGACTTTGGACAAAAGTGGGTAGGTCGGGGTTGGGGTTGGTTGCGTACCAGGGCAGAGCGACCAGAAGAAGTTAGAGGCTCTTACTGGCAGCTAACTACCCAGGAGCAGCGAGGGATTCTGTGAGCATCGAAAATGTGAAAAAATGAAACTCGGGCGTTATCATTATTAGGAATGCCCACGGTTGCACTAGCAGAGCTACTTTGCTCTTATTTAATGAACTTTTTAATTGCATTTTCGTTGGTACACCTTTGGTCGGTACAACATCTCGCAAAAAATCTTTACTTATAGAGTTTGAGTGGGTTGGGCGCATTCTATAGGTAGTGAAAAAGCGAGATTTATGGTGATAGGAAGAAGGGATCACGTACCCAGCTATTCACAAAATTTGCATCCACCTAACTCACTTACCCGATCTCCTTCGAAAGTCACGCCTGGGGACAGTTTGCACTCATCTTCTCAAATTTTCCAACTAGTCCGACACCGCAAACTTCAGCTTAATTCGTAAGCTGCTCGGCACCATTTCCCACAGTGTCATCATCAAATCCTTTTCAACTATAAAACAAGCAAGTTTCCAGTCGATGTCATAACTTATGTGGGAATTTCACCCATTCGAAACCTCTCAGGAGGATTACACTTGACTTGTGCACCTGAAGTTGTTGGATTCCGGCTAAACTACAGGGATAACCACATTCCCAGTTAGTCCAGAAGTTGGTTAAAAGTCCTGCAGTTTCCATTACCTGATGCCACCTTCGAATGGATTAAGAGCGAACACTGGAACCTGAAGTTCTTATTTGCTTTGGGATGGCCTAAGCCTCTTCATATGGAACTTGCTAATTAGTTGACTACAAGTTATTAGACCGGAGTAGAAAACTTTTCTGACTTTCACGTAATACCCGCCCACTTGTTTGGGCTGCCAGAACATTTCCAAGTTTAGTCGTTAGCAAAACCAAAATGTACCGCAGTTCTCTTATTTTAGGTGGGACATTGTCAGGGACTCTTCTAATTCTGGTTCAGTGACGATAGTTGTTCTAATTGTTGGTGATTTCTTGAGAGAACTGGGGATCGCAATGGACTTCATGGACTGCTAGTAATAGGATAAGTTTAGTTGTTATCGGAATTTGCGATGACTAGTTGAAGCTCGGAACTTTTCCCCACTGACTTTTGGGTGTTGCAATTGACCAACGAAATAATGACGATTGTATCAATATTATAAGCCTGAAGGTCACTATTTTCTTGTTCAATTCAAATTCTGGCAATGTTCAATGTTTGATCTCACATTGATGCCCATGTCTGTTGATCACAAAGTGATTTAATTTGTGGAATATTGATCCAAGGGGAGAGAGAAGAGATTCGGCGAAGTACACAGAGGTGTTGAACAGGAATCTGAAGGAAAATGTGAGGAAAACACCTTAAATTACAAGACGTGCGGAGTCATAGTTGGAGGTAAGAATCTCAGTTGTGAGAAATGAAATTCGGGAGGCATGCTCTTTTACATCAGTTGACGATCAGGAACCCACTCCCTGATGGAATGAGGAACTAGAGATCCTGAAAAAGGTGATGAGGAAATTCTTTAACCGCGCCATGCGGAATAACGAACCACAGGCATGGGAAGAAGAGAGAGCTGAAAAGAACTCTACTCATGATAGGACAGGAAAATTGGCGGAAACATTGGGACAAACAGGATCTTAATGGAGGCACATTTTCCAGGAAGCTATGTCTCGCAGGGACCATGGACCGTTACACATGGAAAAGATGGTGTCTTTGGAGGGAAAGAAGATTTCCTTAAGCAGTTCGTCCTTTTCAAATCTCCGGGCTTGGACGGGATATTTTCCGCTTTACTACACTGGGACAGAAAGATCATTACACCGTCGCGTTGAGGAATATTTGTCACCTATATTGCGACAGGGCATATACCGGTGTGAAAGGGAACAAAGGTGATCTTTCTATTGAAACTGGGGAAAAGGGATTGCACCAAAGTTGGTAAATCCGACATCCTTTCTGTTGAAGACAATAAAAAGGTCACGCTAAAGGACTACGCTGAAGGAGTATTCGTTAATTGCAAACCAAAATGTATATCAAACTAGGAAATCAAAATCTACGCTTCACCAACTGAGGAGAGTGCCAGAGAAGGGATTGTATATAGAAGGCATTGATTTGGTCATGTTTACGGACGTCGAAGGTGGCTTCGATAAAATTCAGTATGGAAAAGTGAAAATTACCTCGCTAAGGCGTGAGATTAGTCAGGTGTTGGTGAGTTGGTTGGATAACATTTTGATATGCTGGCCTTGTCAGATAAGACATCCTGTAAGCCCAGTGGCCAAAAGCTAATAACTTCTAGTATTACATTGAAAATAGCATCGACGGACATCAGCATTCTTCATCGTTTTTTTTATTATCTACTATTTGTACAAATACTGCAACTAAGAGATTTTTTTAGAATTGTTCCCTCCCACTGCGAGACCCATGTATATCATAGCTTTTGTTAATCGGCAGACCATATTTGGATCTGCAGTAAAATTTTGAGATATTTTTTTAATGGACGAGCTTCAAAGTTTGGTTTTTCTGGAGTAAAGAATACATCTATTTCAATTTATTAACCGCCCTTGCTCCTGATATCTACTTCTCTCAAATTTTGTTTACAACGTGAAAATATAAAACTGTTGGTGGACCTCAGGCTTAATTGTTGTGATGAGACGTCTCCAGTCTACTCCCGCACACTTTAATTTTTTAATTACTTTATTTTTCCGTCTGTTATTAAAAAGCTTTTGAAAAAATTGCAATCACTTAAAACATAAATCCCGAAGTTAGCATTTCACAATAACTAGAAAAAAACCGGTTAAAACGGATTCCGTGCAATTTGTGCAGGATGCAGACTGAAACGAGCTACAGAAGAAACCATAATGGATGCACGGTTGGCTGGGTTCCTCTCGATATTGCATCCTCTATAATAAATGAAGGCTGATCAATCAAAGCCGCAAGCTAAAATTTTTATTGCGAATGCCACAGACGAATAATAAAGGCGGCCGGGGGCGGGGGGTTGCTCGCAAAAAAGGAAAACCATCACACGCGATACAGACAAACTTGTTATTAAAAAAGTTTCGCAACATTTCAAAATTTATGGTGCTTGGCAAGTGATTTATGATTTAAGCATGGATGGTTTATCGCGACCGCATAAACGCGTCTATGGGCTTAACGACTATTTTTCCCATATACAAGTCCTGAAAAGTTTGCTCGTAACTCGGTCCATTTTCATGTGCGTGTGCTGCAGGCGCTCCTCTTTCTGGATATTAGAGGTATTTCTCCATAATGTCAAAAGAATTGATGTGCACCGTCTGGACAGGGATCGGGCTGATGGTTAGCCCGTGTCAGGGCCGAACATGCTCACAATATCCCGAGTAATTTTCTATTTCATTTCACATTATAAACAAGCCCCCTCAGAGCAAACAGAAATTCGAAATTCAATTTAAAACTAATTCCCATTTGAATGGCTTCGAATCAAAAAGAATCAAAAAAGGAAGGGCGGAATCCTCTTACTGCCGCTCCACTACCACCACCACCGATCCCATGGCCTCAGTCGCCTGACGTCAACTCCGCCATCAAATCTAAATCTCATTTCTATTTTCTAGTAAAGCACACATAATGGGTAGATATAAGAGGAGGGGGGCATGATGCAAGGATTCCTGGCCGGGAGGTGGGAAGGATGGCCGGGAAAGGATATCGCAGATACATTCGAAAAGTTGAAATTTAAATCTGAGTCGCAGCGATATCAAATTCTCGATTTCCAATCCAACAAACGAACTCCATCTTCAAGGATCATTAGGTCTTATTGTAATCCTTTCAAGTCCCCTCATTTGTATATATCACTCGTGTACATGCTCATATGTAGTTGGCTGCGGAGCGCCGGGAAGCTATTACTTTATGCTGATTTCTGTGTATTCATGAATTTTTCGCTCGTTCCTACCCCCAACGCTCTGAATAATAAAATCCATCCCGGTCCCGGCACCCCTTCGAGATTCCCGCTCTTGTTCAGCTCACCCACCCCTGTATATATATATATATATATATATATGCTCGTATGAGGAAATTTTAAAGACGTAGAAAGGGGTGGTGTACGAAGCACTTTACGGATGCTCTGAATGCCTTGTATCCTTGCAACAGAATTTCGAGTATGCCCGTCGTCTGGAGCGCCGACGGAGGCATTTGCCTGTTTGCTTACTCCCAATACTTTTCTGGAATGTCGTCGAGAGCTATTAAGTGCACTGTTTGCAGTCGAAAATATTCGAATGAGACAAATTTAATAAACAGCGAAAATGTCGAGTTATTCCAGGGCGTTTAAAGTCCTGATATCCTACGTTTCGGCGAATAATACTTTCGCTGGTTGACACTTTCGAGTTTTGCAAGACAATTCTCATTCGGATCAGGGTAGAGAGTCTGACTTGACACCGAAGTTAACCATCTCCGAATGGAAAATTTCTGTTACAGCTCTTTGCAGTTTTTAGAATTTTCATTTTTGGGGGCGAAGATCCACAACATTACACGACATCACATTCGAATAACTGCAAATGGACTCGGGAAATTCCTAGAATGGCCACTGAATAGGAGCGAAAACAAGCACATCCTTTGGGGTCTGGTTTGAATTTAAATTCAACTCGAGAATCCGCTTTGAATTTCAGAATTTCCTCAAGAAACTGGGGATAATCGCATGGAAACAGTTTCACCAGATCTAATTGGGAAATAAAATCCTGAAGGAGGAAATGTCGTGTTCGAGTTGTGGTTGTGGGTGGGCGAGAACTCTGCATCTGTATATATCTAATAAAAAAATTAAACGCTGATGGAATCGATGTTGCCATCAATTACTGAGCAGCAAACTGGATGCTATTTTTGGTATTTCTCAGTGAGAGATGGAATCTACGTTGGCATCGATGACTGGTTCATATACACTTGAATGTCATGTTTGAAATGAATATAGATTTCGCCTCAGACCATTCAACAAGTAACATTGCTTTGAGATCTGTAGCAATTAGCCTTTCGATCTTTGGACTATTTTCAAAATTTTACAGAATTAAAAGAAATGAGAAATGCTGCCAAGAATCCCCGGGATATAAGCGGTCGTAGAAGTTCCAGTACGAGCTTTTGTGTAGTTTTACGTGGACGCATATTGTTCTGGTGGGATAGCATATCCCGGTGATGTCTGAATTTACAATTTTTTTTTGTAGGATGTCTAGTGAACTAATGATACTTGAAGTTAGTTGAAATGATCTTCACAAAACGCCTCCTAGTAAGAGAGGCCCAAAAGGGCGCTAGAAAGATTTTAGCGCAGGGTCCTGCACTTCATTCATTGTAGAGTCCAAGACAGGAGAGGTGAATATCGGCGTAGAATGAGCCACGAGTTATACGAATTTTTCGGGGCTGATATTATAGCAAATTTCGTAAAATCTGAGAGTTGGCTTGATCGTGGGTATAGAAGGAAGGATAGTTGATGATCACCTAGAGGACAACCCAGGGAGCAATCAAAAACGTGGAAAAGCCCGTTTGCGGTGATCTAATTATCCTATATAAAAGGGAACCCTGCAAAATTCAATATAGCCGGTGATGATGATAAAGTGAAGTTCTCGTGAAAGGGAAAGAGTAAGACGAGTTACTTCAGTTGTAGAAACAAAATGAAGAGTTCCCTCTATTAAAAATATCTAAGACTGCTTTTCGACAAAAATCTGTTGTCCATTTTAAACTTATTGCCAAGAGTGTTTTATTATTGACGTAAATTACGTATGTATATGTATCAATTTTTTCTGTATGTCCTCCATGAATGCTCCCTCACAAAATTATAGACGACTTTTTATTTCTATTACCGTCATTGATGACAGCATCTATTACCACCATTCAAGCATCATTCTTATATCTACCAATGCTACAAATAAATACAATAAAAAATTATTCACTTCTTGTCGGAAAAATTGTAAAGAACAATGGGTTAGAAGTTTTGTCATTATTAGTATTGTCCGCTTCTTGGTGAAAAAAAAAATTGTTCCAATGTTGGGCTCATGGTATTGTGCTTAGTACTATAGCATTTCTTCGTATCCAATTTCGTAATGTTTTTTTTTTCTTCGGCTTGAATACTTTAGGAAATAAACGGATATCTAAAAATAGGAGAAACCCAACAAAAAGACGAAATTAAAAACAATTTTTTTGATGACATTCGTAGAATTTAGTACAGTTTAGACCAAGCACGTTTCAATCCAATTTTGTTGATTGCTTACCCAGTCATCGTTCCATCATTAGTATCATAATAAATATCCCTTTGATAATATTTTCTGTACTTTTTAGTTATTGAAATCCAATGAATGCAGCAACTAAATATAATTACATCCGAATGTGTGCTATCAGGTCCTTTGCTATTGACTGTTCTCTTCAATTCATTTCATTTCTTGGCCATTGAACGACTCCTTTGGACCAGAGGGCCCATGAACAAATTATCGTTGAATGAAGAACAAATTCCCAGGGATTTCTTTTTTTTTGGAAATTTACTTGGATTTCCCTAAATTAGAACTTTTACAGATTTTTTGAGGTGGAAATTTAATTTAATGAACGATGCTCTGACAGTTAGCGATAAAAAGCATAGAGGAAGTACGGCCAACAGTAATCCAATGAGACCTGAGAGCCAGGGGGACGGTATAGCGGACGTGGGTGGGCAAGTATAAATAATCCTTCTTTCAATTATCCTTAATGAATTTCATCTTCTCATCGCTTTTTTTGCGGGTCCTATGAACTTTTTAATAGAGTCGGAATTTTGTCCAATGGAAGAGAGAGAGAGCGAACTTCTACAATTTTGTGTAACTTCAAGCTTTGCTGGATGGAGGAGGACAGGGTGCATGGGGGACGAGTGATTATGGAAATTTTCAGAAATTATTTTAATTAAAAGTGAAATGTTGAATTCAACGTGAAATTAGATATAATTCCAGCACATTCTACGCTTAAAATGGAGAGAGTTTTGAGAGGAAATCTGGAATAAGCGGGCTTAAGCGGTATACTAATAACTTCTGGATTTTCTGCTATCAATTCCCAGAATACAATGGACGCACATTTTTGTTTTTTTTTTTTCGCAATATTATAAAATTAGATTTTGAGTATAATTACTGTTTCTGGGTTACAAAGGATACTTCAGATTCGGAGCTTCAGCAATAACACACACAGAGATGTCCCTTTGAATCCCAAAATAATGCACAAGAAATTTCAGATATTTTCAATTATTTTCGCTTATTACCTTTTCAGTATTTTTTCCACATTTCTTTGGTGGATTACAGAACTGGAACTACTCCCCATTGTACCCACTTACAGACTCATTCGAAATTATCCCTTTGATCTGTGCATTCCTGCACGGTTAGAAATTTTGGTATAAAAGATAAAATTATTTATTCTATATTTGGTATGAGTCCCGATACATTACGGAGTATAGAAAATACGTGTATGATTTTTTACTGATTCTTATAGGAAAAAGAATTCGTATTCAGTGTATAAGTGGTTAGTATTATTTCCATAGGAGTTAAGATAAAAATAATAAGAAGGACGTATAAATTCCATACAATGATGTATACATACACACAACTTATAAATGCTTTATACATTATTCAAAC
>QYTT01086765.1:21808-34003 GCA_006980735.1 Dasypogon diadema
AGAGGACACACCGGGATCGATGGGAACGAAAAAGCTGACGCCCTAGCAAAGCGGGGTTCGGCTATGGAGTTCCTAGGGCCGGAGCCTTTCTCTGCCCTTGGTGGGGGAATGGTGAAAGCCCTAATCGAGAATTGGGTCATAAAGGAACATCAAAATCGATGGGATAGTATGACAACTTGCAGACAGGCTAAGAAAACGATTAGGCTGTCGTGCGGAACGACCAAAAGTAGAGTTCTAAGCATGGAGCGAGGAACTCTCCGGTGGTTAGTTTCATTGACTACTGGACACGGTTGCTTCGGACATCATCTCAAAAGGATGGGGATCCTGGAGGATGACACGAGCAACCTGTGTCTAGAGGATATGGAGACGGCAGAGCACATTTTGTGCGATTGTCCGGCCTTAACGAGCAGGAGGTTGGCGGTTACCGGCAGCCCTATGGTTGACGTGGGACGGCTAACCTACAAGCAAATGCTCGAAATGACAAGGGGCGTCAAGGTCAGGGATCTGCCAGGGAACCTCCCGGCGATTACTGGCTGAGACGGCTCTTGGCAGAGGGACGAAAAGGGACCCACATGACGAGGTCTGTTTCGAGATCCCTCGAATATCTGTAACTAACTAACTAACTTGGTAGTTGTACGTTAGTAGCATGGCATTTTTAGCCACCCCATGCGATTCAGTTCTCGGCATATACAAAAAACACCTTAACATTGGGTGGAAGAACAGATCATTATTTTTTGATGGATCAGGTAATCCGAAATATTGGATTTAGAAGGCATCATGTGCCTTATCATATTCTATTCGTCAAAACCTTTCATTATATGGGGGTTATGAATAAAAGGATATACCGCCACCTTAGGACGCCCTCGGTATTGGATTTAGAATGACGTCATATAACTTATCGTATTCTACTCATCGAGCCCTTTCATTTGATACCCATGTCAGGGGGGTTGTGAAGAAAGAAGTAAGCCGCCACCTTGTGATGTTCGCCATATTAGATTTAGAACGACATTAGATATACTATATTGTATTGTCATCAGGACTAAAGCTGTGTGCAAAATTTCAGCTCGATTGGATAATGGGAAGTGTGTTGAATTTCAGTCACTAAATTTGACCCATACAGGATATCGAATAGGTATAAGAAAACCATTGGAAAAAATATAAAAAACGGTATTATTTGTTTATTTGTGGGATGATGCAATATTTCAAATGTTTTAAGCAAAATATCTTATAGCCAAAGGAATCAAAACTTATAATAAATCGGATTTATAGTCCTTTAACTGAATAAAATACATTTCTTTGAATCTAAATTTATTTCTGGATATGTTCACTCATCTTTCTGCAAACTATCTGCGAATATAAACCGTAAGCGTGTTGTTGCGCCAAACACAATGCTAAAATTCAAATCGTATGTAAATAAGAAACAAATCAAATCCAAGATAACGACGCAAATAGTCTGATTCAATAAAATCGTTTCGCACTTGTTTGATGAGTTAATAAAACTGAAGTGAAACACAATTGAAACAAAGTCTGGGCGAATCTCTGAAGGCATCTCAATATCTGCTCAACATACGAAAGTCCCCCTGATTCCATAATACAAGAGATGATGACACTTCAACACCTAAGAGGACAATATAGGTGTCGACATGGGCTGGGTCAGAGCACCGCAGAAGACAACCATGTTCCACATATATAATCACTCTGGGAGTTGTAACAGGAAGAATATTGTTTCCGGTTATGTTTGTTTTATTGCTTGGCACTACTTGAAAATAGATTTAAGATTCAATTTCGTATCTCGCTTAATATTGATTGCGTGATGCTCTTGTACTCGTGTTTTGTCATCACGAAATTCCCTAGGGGTGATTCGTTTAATAAAGTACACTTGTCTGTGCGATTGCTTGTGGAATAATAAATTGGAAAGTAACTATTGTATAAAACTTGATGGTAGATTTTCGAAAAGCTTGACAATTTATTGGACAGAATGAGGAACCTGGGAAAAGGAAGAATAACATGATGTTTAAATAAGATGATCTGCAAATAAGTGAAATATGAGTGTTTATTTAGTGAAAACATAGAGAAATCTATAGCACGATTTTTCATATTTAATTTAACTATTCTAGGTTTATTCATTACATTGGTCATTGCAAATAAACAAGTGAAAACCTGGGTTTGAAAAGGCAATGCATGTCAATTTTACTCCTTTTAAACACTTCTTTATATAATTTTGTTGAGTTTACTGTACTTTGTATAGTATAAGAGTGCTAGTAAAATTCTTCTATCCAACAAGATGACGGAAAAGGAGAACCGGGATTAAGTATGGAATTTAAGTGGACGTATTGAGTTTTTTTTATCTACTTATAGAGGGAAATTTCTTAGCGTTTCAACGGGTTTTTTTATGTAGATAATAGTAGGTCTTAACTAATCATGATAAAGCACTTATGTCTACGTGTCGCCCTTTTTTGGAATTTGATTAATTATCGGATCGGCATGGTGATAAGTCGCGTTTCTGCATGTAGCACCTGTGGAGAAATCGAACGGTCTGTCACCGGAAGTGTTATTAATTTCACGTAAAAACATATTTAAATGAATGATTCGTAAAGCAAGTCCCATGCTGTGAGACCTGGTGATTCAACAGAAATCTTTATTCATCAAAAGCCGTTTAGGGCGAAAGGGGAATACCCACAATACTGTCATAATGACAGCCTTGTAATTTTCTTCCGCTCTCGGTTTTCCGGCAACATAGCACAACCAGCTGACAGAGGACCAGGTGACCGCTTTACCTTTGTATTTAGTTCGATATTCAATCACCAAAAATAACTAGAAGTCGCAGTTCGATCAGAGCAGTTTATGTTGTTGCTATCCACACCATCAACTCATCTGGGAATAACAAAACTGGAAAATCCACCAATAATTACGAAATTCTCATGATCTAATAAGCATCAATTATTTCTGCAAAAGTTTAGACATTGTAATATAACGCTTAAGAATATTTCCCTAACATTTCGCTCTGATCAAAAGGATATGGCCTATATAAAAGTTTAACCCGAATAATCAATCTATTCTACGCAAAACTCTTAAGTATAAGAAAAATGCTGTCATTTATTCGGAATATACTTACAATGGGCTTGTACATTGTTAGCGTATACCTGTACTGTCTTAGTCCTCACAATACTCACTAATTATTAACACTCTATGTATTTTAGATATGATTAAGTACCTTGCTTGATAATAACGAGGGTTACAAAAGAAAATGTAGTAAATAGTATTTAAAAGGTGATTGTCGTCGAAAGACACATAGAAAAAATTCAAAAAAAATTCATCCAAAAATTAAAGAGCTACAGGAAACTAAAATAAAAGACTTAGGTAGTTTTCTGAGCAGCGGCCGCATTAATATTTATAGCAGACAGGTGATATTTTGGAAATTGATATGAAGGAGTGATGATAATTGGGAGCTAGTTTTATTTCGAACTTTCCCAAAAGAAAACCTGGTTACATAATACTAATTATAATGCCCAGAAGGCGCACTTCTCAGCAGGGAGTTAAGAACCATTTACCTATTTCCGCAAAAGTGTGTTAAGACTAGGCTCCCACAACGGCATGTAAAATATGTAATTATTAGTAGAACCAAACAAAATAAAAAGACAAAAAATTAGTCAATAATGTTAAATTCGGATAAAAATCACAAGGCGAAATGAAGACGTTTTACTAATACATTCTTGGAGGCATTCAAGTCAAAGTGTTCCCCATTGATTAGAGGGACGCCTCTCAAATTGCAATTACTAACCCCAAAAGTCACCCCGTTTCGAAGCTCCACAGAGTCTATGTTAACGTTAAGGAGCTGGTGGATAAAAGGTATATCGGCAACCTTACGTCGTTTTGTCTATTCTTACATCTCTCACAAGTGATGTAAATATACTATTATATCTTCATGTTAGGAGCTTGATGGAAATATCCTCTGCGAGTAAAATCCATGCTATAGCTGTCTGGGAAACATGGTTTATAGGCCTATTTCAGAATCCGTCGTAGCAATTCCGAACACGAAAAAAATGATATTTAACAATCTGAAAGCAGCTGAATTTGATGTTGCCGTTGAAACCGTACTATTTCTCTACAATGCTTAGATTATATAACTAACACAGGATAGGCCCTAATAACAGATGGAGTAAGCCGCTCGGTAATGTGTAAGTAAGGTAAATTGTTGCTGAAACCTGCATGTGTGCATGTAGAAACCTCAAATAAGCATATTTTTGTAAATTTTTGCATGGAGAAATTTCAGATAAGCATAATGCGAGCAAATTTTGACACAAAATATTCATTGGTCAATAAAGTTACCAGAACACAACCAAAATCGTCAAAATTCAAAGAACCATAATTTTCACTCTGGAAGAAACCAGTTGGCGATCTCTTTTCTGGGCCATCACGCTTGTCATCTGGAGTTCTATACGGCTCAATTCCTGGTCCCTTCTGTGCAGCTATACCTTAGCTAACCTATTCGATTTCTCGAGGATATGGTGTGTCATGTAGGTTAGGATCTTCAGGGAACAGCTAAGTGAGCGATGAGGAGCGATTTAGTTCCTAACCCACATAAATCTAAGTGCTGAATGGTCTATGGGTGGGAGTTAGACCAAACTACATTTCACCGATTCATCTGAAAAATTTGGCTTTGCCGTACGTGAAGCAAGTTAGAAACTTTGGAGTGAGATTAAATGGGAAATTTATTTTTTGTGATTACACACAGTGATGGGCAAAATTACTGGCACAGTAGAAACTTATAAAAAAAACTATACCTTAAGGAAAAATATAAAATATATTTTATTTATTCTCTTAATAAAACTCCTTCCTCATAAGTTATCTACTAAATGATATAAAAAACTTAAACTAAAACACATAACACAGAAAGGAAAAATATAAAAATACACTTCACATCTCATTTTAGGTTGGACAACATTATTGACACACTTTCAAATTACACAACAAAAAATTAAATAAAAAACTCACTTTCAATACTTCGTTGGTAGTCGTTTTCTCTTAATTACTTCATTTAATCTGTCGGACATCGAAAACACAAATTATTTTGTTATTTCTGACCCGATTTTATCCTATTCAACATGCCTTTCTAATTCCTTCCATAGGTGCTGAGGGGTTAAGGCCCGGTGATTACGGGGGAATCGACAAAATGTGGGGGATGTTGTAAATGACCCAAATTTGGACTTCATGAGCCGTCTGTTTTGAAGTAAAGTAAGTAAACTCATTTGTGCATTGTCTCTTCCATGAAAACCAATTCCCCAATTCCCCCACCATCGTGCTTTTCCGTGTTTTTGAGATTTTCCTCCTGTAGTTCTCTGTTTGATTTCCTCCACATTAATATTCTGCCATCTGATGTATTAAATTTGCTTTGACTCTAAAATTGTTGTTTTATTTTTGTAATTATTTGAAAATTCTAAACCCTTTTTCTATTCATCTTACTTACGAAGAGTTTCCGCACTTTGTATATCCGCTCTATATTCAGCGCGATGTAGAGTTCTTCGCACTGTTTTCTGATGAATATTCTTATTAAATTCTTTTTTGACTTGCGCCACAATCTCGGACGAAATTATTTTTGAATTTTTATTCACTTTTCTTACGATCTGACTTTCTTCTCTTGCACCTTTCGATTTTCAGTTTTCATGGTCGAATAAAAATATGACACCATGCGTTAAACCTAAGCAGACTAGACCGGACTAACATCACAGTAATTGACAATATCCGAGACCGTTGCTCGTTTCGTACTATATAGGTCTGGACTATCACCCAATCACTTGTCCACCGTGAGAGAAAGAGTTGTCCCCTCAACCCAACACAGATCAATTCACGCACGGCACGTCGTCCGGTGAGTTTATTCCTCTCCTTATCCAGTAAGGAACCGTAAACGGCATTCACATTCTCAGCATCCGCCTTCTCGTTCATGGTGTCCAATATGCAAGGCTTCTAGCATGAGTCTCCCGTCTTTAACGTGCTCTTTATCAAGTATCTGCACCCCCTGAAAATTTGGTGCCTGCCTTAACTGTACGCAATGCTCAATTAGTGTCGTTTTATAGCTGTTATCGTTCTTGATATCCGACGTGTGTCCACCAGTGCGATTTTTAACCAGCTGTCCAGTTGACCCTATGTAAAACCTGCCATATTCCTCTTCATGATTGCCCCCACATGAAATCTTATAGATGACGTATGGCATTTTCTCAGTCGGTATTCTATCTTTGGTTTACGAAAACAATTTCTCCGTGCTTTTCCTGAGTTTAAGCGCCAGTAAAACAAAGCTGCCACTTCCTTGAGAGTACGCTGTAATCCTTCCGATATGCCTGGGACATCATAGCTCATTATTCCCAAATACCCAGGATGCTATTTACTTTCTCTTGTGATACTATCAAAAGGAGATCATCTACGTATTTAGCAATGAACTTGGGTTTATAGGGGGCTTCCTTCAGTGTAACATCAAGCAGTTCATCCAAGACAATATCCAATATGTCATATTTTTATTGTCTTCAATACTTAAATCTTTAATTTTTTCCAGAAATAATGGTGTGTTCTTGACATTATATTTTGAATTCGCTGTTAGGGTCCATAAAATTTTCCCCAAATACCTTGAAAGGTTATACCCTGGTGAGTTCATCGTTGAGCTCAATAGACAATTCTCCTTATGGATCTTAGACAATCCATACGGTCGCGACTGCTGTGCCGTGTACGTAATCTATCTATGCTTTTAAAGTTCCGAGATGTGCCCATGCGAGAACAGATAACGTACAAAGTCATTGTTTACTGTCTGCAGTTTCAAGGTAGTATCCACCCTAAGTGGCCTGTAAATACTTCTGTCAGTTAGCAATTCTCGCAATTTTCCTTCGTATTCATCCTTATACATAATTACTGGCATATTTCATTTGTCAGACGTCGTGATAATAATTGTGTCCCTCCACCTTCTCAGCACCGAGAATGTGTCGTTAAACAATCCCAAAATCAACTTGTTTTGGGTTCTCCATATTTGCACGAAAAGCAGATCTCCCAATTAAATCCACAAATCTCGATCTAGCAACACATCTACTTTCCTCATCTTCAACCGACTGCAAACAATACTCTCCCTCTGCGATGACATGTAAAAGTGGAAAATCAGATCTGTCAATTGGCAACGAAAACTTATTACCAAGCGACAACAGCAACCGCAGTTCTATTGGAAACTTAATTGTAGTTCTCTGGTTGCAAGCGTATGCCCAGTTTAGCAGTTTCCTCTGCTTTCAACTTAGCGAACTTCGTATCCAATCCAATTATATTTTTTATTTAATAATTATTATTTTTATTATCGCCTTTTATTATGTATATATATTTTTTTTTATTATGCTGTTTTTGAAGCAATATTTGTATCTCACATTTTTGTGCTCTTTCCACATATTTTTCGTACTTCATAATATTTCTAAATCGTTTTATACTATCATTCAATAAAATATTATTGTTATTGTTATTTGCGAGGACTTACGGAGGTCATGAGTATTAAATAATTAAAATTAAATTATTAAATAATTAAAACTTATCATAAGATCCGCTGAGTTTCTACTTAACCACAAAAACAAGCAAGCCCAGCAGACTTTATTTCATTGCAGCAAAATTAAACATTTTAAGTAAAATAGGTTAATGAAAAGAATATTTAATGTTCTTTTCGTAGTTCTTTTTCTAGTTTAATTAGGACATATTTAAGAAAAAAAAAGTAAAAGACGCAATGGAAAGTTACTTTTCAGAACAAGGTTCCAGAAAATATCGAACACAGCCACAGAACACAGAATGTCTTGCTTAACGGAAGCAACCGCGGAAGCAAAAATCATAAAACAGCAAAATAATTATTCATGTCACAAGTTCTAATTAAGTGCACAAAGTAAAAATAAAACAAGTCGCGCACATAAAAACTAGTAAACTTTAAAATCTGCAATGTAAATCAAGCCTGAACTACGCGGCGGTTGGTTGCTTCAACTTCCGGCGTTATTAATTATTCTCGCCACAAAAGACGACAACCGCAACGGAAAGTGGATAATTTGGCTTGGCTGTACCTTTATTTAAACTTCTATCGAGTGGCAAGAAGGGGTTGATAGCGCATCGGAGAAAGGAATCTATGGAGCTTAATTAACAGTTGCAAGGTCCTTTCGTCTGTTTGCAAGTAGGATAAGATGAATTAATTGAAATTCTTGCTTTCAGGCAGATAAGTACATTTTTCATTTCTATTAAGCTCGCTGTGTTTACGCGTGTATTTAGTTTGCCATCGAATCGGAATTGGTATTCAAAGGGAAAGTTTTCAAGCACGGAGCTTATGTAAGCACTGAAGGGTTTACAAATTCAGGGGAGTCAAACGACGGAAAAATCTGCAGTTTATGAAATTCAAATTCCGCTCTCAGCAACTGGCAAAAACAACCCTGGGCCATTTATGCCCCAATTACATGTATACATAGGAATGAGTATGTAACTGGGAGAATATGGTTGCTGTTTTTATTTAATAGTCTGTGGCTTTGAACATTTGGGAACGTGTAATTAAATTTGCAAAACTGAAACTTCCCCAGAAATTTGTAATTAGGAGTCCTACTCACACGGATAAGTAATTAAATTTGCACCCCTTTTATCCTGTTTGTGCTCTCCGAAATTTACAACTAAGGAAATATGGTTTGACCCTTCAGTCCCGAGTCCCGACAACATTTCCAATGCAACTGGAGTTATTACTTGCCACTTTCCTCCGAGGGGGCGATTGCATTTATCAGCATTAAAATTTCACGTTTTCTGCAGAAATATCTCAGAATTCGCGAAATGTGAAATAATGTCTACATAAGGCAGGTGCCGTTGAGAGTGATTTATTTCCCTTAGGAATTTTAAACTGTGGACCTGAATAACTCACTGTGAATTTGCTTTCGATTAATCTAATTGTGATGATCGCTTTCAAAGTCAGCAAAAAATTATCTGTAAAATAATGGTCGTATTTCCATGGCTGAACCTTATTTCTCCTCGTATCATGGAACTGACCATATCACATTTATGTATCATTGGTTGAAATATTAAAGAAACAAGTGATAAGTTACATGTCATATAAAAGTTGGAACGCAAAGGTCAAACAAGCAAAAAGATTTTAAGGTCTCATACCCTGGCAGGAAATTGACGGCCGTATTCATCTAACCACGCCGTGGGTGGCGGAGCGGCATGTGGTGTACGTCTGCAAATTTTCTCCTCTGTTGGCTTGGATTCAAATTCTGTACAGAGCGCGGCGATATATCTGCGTTCTACTGGTTGAGGCAATTCTACTGACGAAAATTGTACTTGCGAAGCCACTTGGATGTTGCACAGTGCCATTCCATGCCAAAATTGTGGAACTTGTAACATTTGTCAGGTTAAAATTTCTCAATCTCTTCTCCCTAAATTTCCCTTCGCCTGAGCTGTGATGTGGACATCATAAAGTTCTCCCCTGAACTTAGGGAATGCCTTAAAAAATATTAAATTTTTTTGGTCTTAACGACATTCATCAACCAATCTTAAAGATAATGCTAGACAAACTTAAAGTTTAAGACAGCTTTCTTAAGTTCGAATCTTGTATCTGTTAAGCAAATTAGAGCATGTCTCATGCCTCAATTTTAAATGAGTGGTTATCCTATTTTATTAGTGTATTTGTGCGAAATATGTATCTGTTGAATCTTTACTTCATCTGCGTCATCATCAACTTATTTGTTCTGTTCGGGCGAAGAGTTTCTTGATCAGAGGAGGCAATTTATATATTATATATATATATATATACATATTTGGAGGTGTCGCAAAGCCGATAAAATGTCATCTTAGGGAAGATATGTAAATCAAGTATGATGGTAGGCAGTTTGTATACAGATTCCCACTACTGGAAAATGTGTGCGATATGATAAAAGAAAGGTAGGCCTTGGGATCAGACGTTCTCTCGATGATTTAATTGATAAAGATCATACTAACTTGTTATGCTTACTTATCTGATTGCCGATTGAAATAACTTCTTCTTCTCTTTTCTTGGTGTAACGGAACATAACTTGTCACAGCTACCCTGGACCGGACTGTATTGCGTGTGGTCGATCGGTGGTCTGGCAAATACAATGGAAACTATCTAGAAACTCCCTAAGAACACAAGACATTTGTTAGTGTGTTTGCTGATTTGTTACGATCCGACTGGATTCCAAGGAAGAACATGGCAATGCAAACGGTATGTAGCCCTTTTCACGTGGAAGTTTTTGCGCCCGACGCTCGAAAAATAGAGAGAAGGGATAGGGAAGGGACACATGCGGTAATAAGCGGGGTTGTGCCCGCGACTCGAATTTTTCTACCAGCTAGCCGCAGGAAGCAAGAACCTCGAGCAGGAAGTTTTACGCATTCCTCTTTGTGCTTATTTCATGAGTTTGGTTGGGATGAGACTATGAGAGCCATCTCTTTCTTGAAAACGAGAAGGTTGAGAGCAAAAATGACAAGAAAGAAATCTGCAAAAAAAAGTGAGAAAGAGAACCAGTTTCGTGTACGACTCAAAAACTTCCTCGTGGGATTTCTGCGGGAAGTTTTATTCACTTGCACAAAAGGAAACAGGAAGAACGTTACTATGAAAACCTCGATTTAATCATGCTTTCATGAAAACAAAGAGTAAATTTTTGTATGAAAAGTGGCAACAATGCCGTTCGATCCGCTGCACTCTCAGTTAGTTGTATATGCTTATACAAATTGAGCTTGCATACGTAAATGGCCCGATGCGCACGAGCGGTCTTCTGCCGCGCGACACTCTGCGGCATTTGTTCATGTCGGCAATAGGATAATGTTTTTAAACTGGGATAAATTAAGTTGAGATATTAAGCAGATATTAAATTGATATATTAAATTGAAATATTAAAATCGTAACTCAACGAACTGCACGAAGAAATGTCGCATAGTGTCGTGTGCATCGGACCTATATCTTATGAGTGACAAGTAATCTGAAAAGACCTATACACGATTTGAGTAATCTTCCTTTTGCTTGGTGATACCAATAAAATTATGGCTCACTTGCAACATTTGCCAAAATAACTTCCCAATATAAATAAAATACATATATATCTTAAAAAACCAAAAAAGTGGATTTGCGAAAGGTTTGGATGTGGATATTGCACAGTAATAAGTGGAAATTTCCTTATTGCAAACTTCCGTGCGAGGTGAGCACAAGGGGTAAGGTTTAGCAAAGTTCTGCAGATGATGACCTCGCGCAATAATCGAGTTTTTCTCAATTTATTTTTCAACTCTTTCGTAAAGATTTTTGGGGTTGAAGAAAATTTTGTTCAGCTGGATCAGGTGTCTTCAAATTACGGTCCGCAGGCTGCATGCAGTTCGCAGGTAAGTGTACCATTTTTTTTTTAATTTCACAACAAAAGTGTACACAAGAGACAAATTCGTCTTCCATCAGCCCTTGAGCTAGATAATTCATCCTGTTATCACACGTCGACGGTGTATGATTCAAGGGGTTTTGAATTTCGTTTTTTGTATTTAGTATATTTTGTTGCCAAGTACAAGACCGATCCTCGAATCGAAATGTGTCTTTTGTAAAAAACGTTTAATTTCCGAATTTCTATTAGAATATGAACAATTTCAAAGACATAAAAGTTAAAAATTCTCTAACAAGGAATAATTCAAACTTCAACTTATCAAATACTAGCTTTTGCCCCACGACTTCGCCCGCGTGGAATAGTTACTTTGGGCAGCCTTTTTTTATTTTTAGGATACTAACGCTGCAAATAATACAAATACAAACTAACTGCAAACTGCTGTGATCTACTGTAGGGGAAAGTCTGGTATTTTGGACCATTTTTAAAAAAATGCGGTTTTGAAATGCTTCTTTGAAAATAGCACAGACAACAGCTGTATTAAATGAAACTATATTTATTTGGCTTCACATATAATTAATAAAAATCAACATAATTATAGCAACACTTAAGATAATTACCATTTTATGAGTTCAGATATTTGTTTCAATTTAACCAACCGGTAGGATTAATTGGACCACGCGGTTGGTAATTTGGACTTAGAGAAAACTTACCTATAAAACTAAACAAAAACACTTTTAAGAAAAATATCTCTCGCATTCAGCTTGTTAGTGTCAACTATTTGCTCATAAATATCAAAAAAGTTTTGAATGCTTTCCCTGTTAAATCCTTTAGCTCGATTTAA
>QYTT01086766.1:0-10317 GCA_006980735.1 Dasypogon diadema
CATAGGACCTCAAAATTTCTCGGTACTGCTCCACCCACTTTCCAAATATGGAAAGGTCTCAATAGCTGGGAAGTAAGGACCAAGGGAGAAAGAGAAGAGAAGATGTTTATTTTGACTACTAGAGGACATTCGGTACACTCACTCAACAAAATTGAGCTAAAGACAATGGTTGTTGGCTTGCTGCATATATATAAAATTCTATGCAGAACACTTTAGGAGGAAGGACGGCCAAAAGCCCTCACCGAAAATATGAATGTCGCTTCTGTTGAAAAAAACTGTTTCTTTGCAGACTCTAGAGATCTATTATTTTTGTTTTTCATACAATTTAAAAGCCAAAAGTGTCCTCTGTAAGTATGTCAAAGAATTTCTCGAAATTCTAGTGAAAGGCAATTAGCAAAGGAGGATCTTGTAGACTGGTTTGAAATATGTTACAGCAGACGGCAACATTTCATCATTTAGCAATTGATGGGATCAATTTAGATAAGTTCAGATAAAGCTATAAAGAATATGAATATCTATGACGGGGGAATTTCCATATATTTGCTTTAAGAATGAAAATAAACCAAAGAGGGGTACGTCTTAAGAACAAAAAAAATGACGAAAAAACATTGGTCAGAGAACAGAGCCTGGTGGCACGCACACTGGGATAAATTCTAAGGAGTAGAAATTACATTTCCCAGTGTGGTATGAGTTGAACAGATACACCAAAAGCTTTCCATTTATTTTAGCCATGGGAGTTAAAAACAAAATAAAAATAGTTTGACCTTTATAAAGTTTTCGAATCTCTGATATAAATCCAAAATTTGAAAAAGTTTTTTGTACAAGTACATACAAACAATTATTATTTAAATTTCTCGATAAGTCATCATATTATGAATTTCGACTAATGACAAAAAATTATTGGTCTACATTGATTAGACGATTAGAGATATAAATGGATTTAATGGAGACCCGTAATCGGGTTTTAAAAAGTATCACCTGAAAAGTGTAAAGGCCTAAAATGTTTAAATAAATAATAATAAAGCTAACAAATAATATTATAACTAGATTGTTTTAATTTTATGAGATTTCTCCTTTATATATTTCCTGTTGACTAAAATTTAGAATGGAAGATAAAATTTACCCTTACGTCGAAAATTAAGTCGTCAATAAAGCTTCCTCAGGGCTAATTTTATTTTATTCACATTGTCATTGTATTCACATATTTTATTCACATTGGGGAGGTAATACAACACAACCAATAACTCGTGGTGAAAACTCGAAATACCACAATAAGTTACATTTTTTGAAAGCAATCCAGAAAATTTAGATCAACAGGTTCTAAGCCTGAGCGACATTCATCAATTGGGAACTGAGATATCACCGGAAAGACGTGCACAGATCGGAAAAATAATATAATAGCGTCTTCTATCTTAATTTAATATAGTTTTTTTGTTTTTAATTGAAAAAATCACATTTCTCCTCCCCTCGTGTTTGTTTTTTGCATTTTATGTATATTTTAATTCATTAAATAAATTTTAAGAGGGCAGTGACTCCAAGATACTTGGAAGTTTTAGAAAATCAAAAACATCGAACCATGATGAGCCAGGTGATGAGATAAGTCTGATGGATTTTAACTTATCGTTTGAGACATTTTAAGTTAACATTGAAACGAGTAGAGAAATTTTTTTCATTACATCATAAAAAGCGACCGGCACGATCCCAATTCCGAAGCTAAATAAAAAAAAAGTGACTGCTAAAGGTTAGTTCTGGACATAAAAAATTGAAAAACTGAAAAAGTTATAGTCACTGTTTTCCGAAATGTCGAAGGTGTTACCTCCAGAGATTTTTCGAAGCTATAGAAGACAGCCATACTTTATTATGTTCTGGTATTACGAAATCTAAAAAATACTCTGACAATTCGGGGAAATGGCCAAGCAAATCTTCAGCTGTTTTGAGAGGATTTCGTTGTTGCTTTTTATTTTCTCCAATCCATTCGATTATTTTTTTCTTTTCTAAACTAAAAAAAAACACATCAAAGATATAAAATGTGAATTAATAAACGACACTAAAAAATCCATTTTAACTCGCTGGCAACACGCATTTACGAATTCTTGTAATTTATAGAAATTACGAAAAATGTAATGTTTCTCTACGAATTTAAATTTTTACGTTAACCATGCGTTTATGTGGGTGAAGCATGCACCACTTTAATAATGAGTTTTTCTTCTAGCGCACTTCTCAGTTATGAGAAACAATTACCTGTCTTAGCAAAAAATTGTACAGAGATTAGCCTGCCACAACGCCATGCAAGACATGTAACTAATTATTAGTAAGGTTAAATTAAAATTAAGGTCAGATAATGTAATAATATTTGAGAATACAATCAAAAAATGATAAGACTAAACAAATGCGAATTTTTACTACATGGGTTCATACTTTCCATAGTTAATCCTTAAGAAATTTACATGCAAGAGAGGGAGACCTCTCAAATGCGACTATTAACCCTAAAGAACACTTTACCATCATTTCCGAAGAGTCAAATGCTGGTATACGAAAACTATGTCGGCAACTCTGCGCTACTTTATTTCATTAGAATAAAATTGACAAATTTGACCCGTTCGTGATAAAGTGGAAAGATCAAAAAGTCATTCTAAGGCAGGCCTTGAGCGCAAATCTGATAAAAGATGGAGTCAATTTGGACAGCATAGAAAGGTTCCAGACTGTCAGGGAAGCCCAGCGATACCAAAGGACCTGCACTTGTGGCTATTGAGAGTGTATAAGGAGTCGTTCCATCTCTTGCAGAGGTAGGACTGCGCCCTGTTTTTTCGAATGGCTGAAAAATAATTCTTGCACCTCAGCATACTCGAGCAGTGACCTGACAAATGAATTATGCAATGTTTAGGTAATTTGAAGATTGGAAAACCCCTTGGACCAACGTTTAATTAATTCAAGCATGGAGTTACTTTTGGAAACATTGTAATTAATATGAGAAATAAAGTCCAATTTCGAATCAAATATTATGTCTAGGAAGATGTGTTGGCAGTGTTGCCGAGGCGAGAAGTCGACACCGTCAGCCGAAGAGATCTTTTGTCTACAGATTGTCGATGAAAAGAATAATTTTTTTTTATCATTATAAACTGTTTTAATCAAAAATATAATTAGTGAGAAATAGTTAAAAATGCCAAAGTTATACACAAAAAAGTTTCACTTCAACCGTCAGTTTATGTGGATGAGGCACACACCATGTTTTTTTAATTTTGATAATTTATATTATTTAACATAATTTTCGACACAAGGGTAAAAACAGCCGATGAAAATTTTATAAACGAAGAATCTTTTTATCATAAATGCAAAATTGCGTATAACTTATTTTACACTTACCTGGACGTTCCGCACAAAAAAGTACCTATTTATTTTCCTTTTAGGAGATTTATAAACAAATTGAAAGCATACTTTTATTTGTTGATACAAGCTAGTCAAAGTCTTGCAATTTTTGTTACCTTTTCGGATTTTACATATATAATTTGTTGCAATCATGCATTTACTATTCTTCGTAGGGGAAAACTTAATATTCACTTAAAACACAAAAAAAAAATACAATGGCTCAAATCTATAGTCTAAATAATGTAGAAATTTTGTAATACATAAACCTAAAAAGTTTTATCAATTACATAAATACAAAGTAAATTTTTTATATTTCTCTCATTTTTCTAAATTCTTTATACATTAAAAGTTTAATTAAAGCAAGGGAGAAAAACTAAAAAAAATAACAAAAACGAAACAACACAAGTAAAATATTTCTTCACTATCCTTAACACTATATAATAAAAAATAAAATAATTACCGCTAAATTTGATTAGCAGCAGTTCTCTGTTTATGGACACAGATTCCACAATTAGTAGTGGATTTAATAAAAAAAAAACAAATGTATAAATAAAGAAAATGCGTTGACCAGAAATATTTTTTAAGTTATCTTCATAAAATTCGCATAATCATTTTGCCTTTTCTGAAAAAGAAAAGAAAGAAAAGAATAAATAAAAAGAAAGAAAATCGGCAATTTTGATTAAAGTGAAAAAAATTAGAAAAAAAAACTAAATTAACAAAATATGTTGACAATATTAACAGTTTCATTCACCAATATAATAATATTAAAACTACTATCACACATCACTTTGTTCTACATTCACACAGGAACACATACACGCACGTATTCGGGTAGAAAAAGTAAATTATATCTATAAATTGCTGTGTGTGCAATTTATGTGGGATGTTTGTTTCTTTCTTTTTTTGTTTTTTGGGTTGGCTATATAAAATATTGAAAATTATAATATTGATTTTCCAAAAAAAAATTTGATAGGAGATTGCATGTATTGAGCAGCAGAATAAATACAAATACTATGTGGCCTATAAAATTACGTATTCAGTTCCTTTTTGTTTATAAGACGATCTAGTTTGCTGATCCTAGTCCTAGTCCCAGTCCTAGTATAAAAATGAATTGAATTTGTAATTTTATTGGCGAAATAATGTTCACTTAGTCTTGTCGCTCGCTATTCTAGAAGCATAAATTCAATTCCAATATATATATATCAGAAAGAGTTTTAGTAATTTAACAGAGTAGAGATCTAAAGTATTTGACGACTGTGATCTTCTTGAATATTTTATTGAGAGATTTATGGTGATACACACACATGTTTAAGAATTTTAGAACAGCAATTGGCAACGTAAATTCAGATAGAAAAGAAAGATATTGAGAGGTACGAGTATGTACTCCATACTGACTCTCATCATCTCTCGGTATCTTATGGAATTTTAGTATGTGTATACCCTTTTCCTAGCGTAGGATTTGAAAAAGTGTCTAAAATCACTTTCAAATCCAGTATTAACGCTAGACTACAGGTCTGTTATCTAACTATCTATGGACGAAATGATGGGGAGACGATTCCAATAGTGAATAGGATATGTTAAATCCTTTTGTTGACCTCACTGGCCCCTAAAAAATAACTGAAGAACTACAAGCCCAGTGTGCTGATGAAATTCGTCATAATTTCGGAGCCTTCAGGGTACATTACGCGGTATAATGCTGTTCTAATTTCTTTGTGTGCCAGAAGTCTATCCGCCTGAACAAATAACAATGAAATAAATTGTGTGTGTTAGTACATCATAAATCCTCTCAAAAAAACAATCATCAATGTAAAATACTCTGATAAAAGTAAAAAAGTATCAGAGTACCTACAAGACATGAAGCGCTGCACACATCAATTGCATATCAACAAAATTCTATAAAGATTTGACTAAAAATGTAACAATCAACACGTAAAAAGTTTTAACAGAAACAAATAAAGAACCTTATACCGTTGTCTGTACTACAATTACTAAACACAATCGTTATTATTGTATAGTAGTAACAATTGTACAGAAAAGTGTAATAAGTAGAAAAAGTAATAAACTTGTAGAATGAGTACACAGAACTAGACTTGGTGTGTACAGGTTACAATATCAATTGACTTGCATAGGTCTAAATCCTAGGCAGTCATCGAACGGACATAATAAGTACTGAGTACTGAAAGTAACATACAGAGAGAGAGAAATAAAATAATATTAAGAAAAAATATGGCAAGTACAATGCCGTCATGACTATTTCTCTGTTTTCTTCACTTACACCTGAAGAAATTCGCTTCTATTAAAGAAAAGCTGTAATAATTATAAGAGATACTATTGTTTATTTTTTTTAACTTTTTCTTATTTATTTACCTCATAATGATTTGGATTGCTATTACTGTACGTGTTAAATGTATTTTTTTTAATCATATTGTGTTATTTTTCTTCTGTATTTTTCTTGAGCTTTCCAACGTCATATCCAGACGTTGGTAAATTATTTGTAAAATAAACAAAAAAATATTGTTTTTTGTTTTTAACTACATTTTTTCCCGGAAATGTTTAGACAAATTCGATTTTTAATAGAGTTTTTGTCCTTTTTCAATTCATGTATTTTTTTCAGAAGTTTGTGATGTCTTATGCATGATTTTCCACATTGTATGGGGTTTTGCAGTAGTTTTCATTCACTACGTAACCCTAACAACATTTTTGTTTATGTTTTTTTTTCTCGTGTTTCTTTTTGTTTAATTTGACGTGTATATTAGATAATATTTACTGTATACGATCTGATCTATTCATCTATATTTACTTGAGTAATTTAAGTGTCTATTTCTATTTTATTGGAGTAACGACAAATAACCATTATATGGCTTTTGCAATAAATTTACGTAAAGTGTAGAAACATTCAGTGATTATTGTATTATGTACACGGAATACACTATTATTCGAGTTGGATATTTTTGATTTGAAAATTGTTTTTAATTTGGAAAAGTGCCAAAAATAAAATTAATATTTTGGCATGATAAATTTTTATTTTTTAAAGAAAAGATTAGGTGAAAGAAGCAGCCCTACGAGTCTGACAATTTCAATTAATGTTAATAATATAATTTGAACTTGAAGTAAGTTGTTGTTGCATTTTGGAAGACTATCTTTTACATGTTAATTCTTCGAGGGTGAGTAAGTAATTACATATTTGAAATGTAGTTAAATTTTTAAATTTTTGTTTAGCCTTAAGAAGTTCAATTCATTTCACAACTAATTACGGATTAATATTCATATTTGTAAATTTTAACAAAACAGGGAGAGAATGTGTTTTATTGAAACGGAGAGTTTATAATTCGTCTGAAAACTTTAAAAATATGTTCGAGAAAGTGTCAAATACAGAAAAGCCAATGGCTAATCTCAATCGTAGATTTTAAGGTCTAAAAGACCAAACAATAGGGCGTTCTATATAGTATTTTGAAATTATAAACATCACCAAAATCCGTAGTTACATTTAACAACAACATCTTAAAAATGTTATTTGGTACGTGGTCAATGGGAAGTTTATAGTCAAGCTACGATCGAAATACACACCAAGATCACAGACAATACCAGGGTGATCTATAACGAAAAGATCCAGGATTCACAGAATAATGAAACAAATAGGCGGAAGGAAATTGGGGAAGGGGAGATTGGGAAGTTTTTTTAACCTGGCAAATGTTGCAAGTGAGCCACAATTTTTGGCATGAAATTTTTACTGTGCAACATCCCAGTGACTTCAGAAGTACAATTCTCGTCAGTAGAATTGCCTAAACCACTGGTATCTAGGTGCATCGCCGTGTCCTGTACAGGATATGAACCCAAGCGAACAGAGGAAAAAATCTTCAGACATGCGCCTCAACCCCCTCGGTAATTATTAATTTAATTTAAAATTGTTGAAGTCTGGTTCTTCGAGAACATTAAGCTAAGTTTTCTCAAGCTAATTTTTCGATTCATCATCTACAGTTGTGCTTTTTAATTATAATTGCCTTACAGATACGCAGCAAATAGTCGTATATGGTTGATGTAAAATACCTACGATGGATTTAGTCTTAAGTGTTCCTCAAGGATCCATACTTGATCCGATTTTATTTTCTTTGTTCAAAGTTTTAAGAACCAGTGAATTGCAGCTTAATGCAGACTTGGATATAGTATGAAACTATTCAGTTCAATCGCGATTCTATCCACACAGCTGAGATATATAAACTTCTGGGTTTCAATTATGGTAACTGGGAATATGCTGCTATTGGCCTAGGCATGATTTTCAACAGTAAACTTAAGTGAGAAAACTATATTGTTTCAGTGGTTGTTCGAATCCTATGGTGGACTTAATTTTGGATTGGTTTTTGGATATATATATAAAATTTTATATCATCATTAACAGCTTAAGTCCTGGCTATCGCTCCAATTTCTTTAAGTCCTTACGCACGGATGGGATGTTATATTTTAGAATCCCACGGGATACTTTATTGTTTAGTTCTCGATCTTTCTTCATCACTGCAATAAAATTTTGGAATAGTCTTCCTACTGAAGTTCGATCATTGCGGGTCCTTGAGAATTTCAGGATTAAATGCTTGAAGTATCTTCTAAATGTTTCAAATTAGATACAGACGTTTCACTTTTTTCTTTAAATTCAGAACTGCCCAAATAGCGTTAAACTTTTATAACTATGAATACAATTTTAAAATAACCGTATCCAACTCGATATAACGAAAAACAAGAAGAGGGAATTTTATGCACACCGGTAACAAGTGCAAAAAGAAAAACAAAGTTTCGGACAATAATTTGTCTTCGTATTACTTTTTTTTTATTTAAACCGAAAAGTGTATATTAAAAAAAGTATGTGAAAGATTAACATATTTATGAATTTGGTATTCAGTTAATATCTATTGTTGCACACTAATATACAAATATTATTTGAACTACACTAAAAACAATTCTGTTCTGATTGAATATTATTAATATTGTTTTACATTCTGATTTAAGGGTTTATGTTTTTTTTTTGGTATTGAGCGGAAACAAGAAAAAACATAAAAATTCACTTTTTTTGTTCATATTTCGATGATTAGTTTTTTACTGGATAGAAAAAAATAAGAATAAAAAAGAAACATGTGGAAGTTTTAGTTTTTCTCGTGTATATTACTAAAAAAAATTGCTATTGGCTATGCTAATTGCTTATTGAAAATGAAGAAAACGTTATGACATTAAAAATGTTTTTTTTTTAATATTTTATTTAACTCGTAGTAATATTTACACAGATAAATTTTGTTGGGAAACAAAAAAAAAATACTGATGAATTCTGGATAAGATAATTAAAATGTTATTTATTTTTTTATTTTAAGGTTTTTATCATTTTTTCTTATATAATGTTTTGCAAATATTGGATATTTTTAGCACTTGTTTCCACTAATTCGCTTGTGTTTTTTTTCCACTTTTTAAGTAATTTTCCTTGCGTTTTCAAATATTTCTCACGTTTTTTTTTTATTGAAAAACAGAATTTTGTGAAGGACTTCAATATATTTCCATTGCTTTACGCGTTTATATATATTGTATATATATATATATATGTTCTGAGTTTCTGAGATTCATATTTTTCTAACTGAAAAGAATTGTGGAGCATTCAAAAGTTTTTGTGTAACATAGCGGGCTAGGCTATGCGTTTGGGCTATTGCAGTTTTAAAGAAGATTATTGTAATAAAGAAAATAAAAAGTTAAATAATAATATAAAACATACTATTCAATACGTACATTATCTATTGCTATTTTTTAAGAGTTTAAAATATATATATTTTTTTGCTTTGAAGTTTTATTCAGTACTTTCTCATTTTTTTTTCTTTTTTCAAAAACAGGACCATTCTGGTGCAAGAAAATACTTTTCTTCTTGTTGAATCTGGTGAAGGAGCTTTGAAAAAAACTTCAAAGCATCTTCTGTTATATTTATTGCGTGTTGTTGTTGCTGCTTTTGTTTTTTTTTACAAATATTTAGTTACGTTATAGAAACAAAAATCAAAAATGTTGTAAAAATGAAAATTATTATAATAATAAATGTTGTGTATGTGTGCGTGCTCATTGTTAAGAACACGATTTTGGGCTATTGCAACTGATTTAATTTTATATTTTGTGTTTCGTAATACAATTGTTTACCAGTTCTATTTGTTAGTTATTTAAAATTCTGTTATATTTTATGTCGGGCTTTCTGTTGATGTTGTTTGTTTTGTTGTTATTTCCTTTTCCTTTTTAGTATAAAGTTTGTTGTTTTTTTACATTATTTATTTAAATAAAATAAAATATATTTATATTCTCAATATAAAAATTTGTTTTTATATATTTATATCGTTTGTTTTTCTTTGTGATTTAAATATATATTGTGTGTCACACAATTAAATATTGTGCTTTCGGGCTATTGCAAATTATTTTCGGTTTTAAATGTTTTGCTGTTTGTTTGCTTCTCAACGTATCTTTCTGTTTTTTCTTTTCATTTTATTTTTTTTTAGATAAATGTGATTTTATACTTATTTTATATAGAAAATATTTGCATTATTTGATTTTTATCTTTTTTTTTGTGTTTGTTATGATCATCTTCTCTGGTAAGAAATCAAATATTTGCGTTGTGATTCCAATTATTTTGTGTGGCGCAATCCTTATACGTGCTCAAAACAAATATAATCTGTTGTAGTGTGGTTTTGTTTTATTATTATTTTATTTATTTTTTTCTATTGATTTTGGATAACACACAAATTTTTTTGGAGACTCTGGAACTGTAACTTATTAAAGAACTGCTTCAATTTTTGATTAGTTTCAGTTCATGTAATAAAATAAAAACGCTGAACTCTGTGAAATGGTTCAAAACAAATTCTGAACGAAATATATTAGAAATTAACGCGAATTTTACTGAAACAAAAATTATTTTAATTATTGACCACTTAAATGTCCACCTAA
>QYTT01086766.1:19996-45907 GCA_006980735.1 Dasypogon diadema
CCATTGATAGGCTTAGAACTTTGGTATTTGATTAAAGGGTGTAAAACATATCTAGATATAAATTCTTCATGCGATTTTACTTTTTTTATTTATACAATTGTTGCACAAGAACACCAACCCATTAAAAGGCACTCATGTTACAGTTAAAATATTTGGACATATGCTACATTCTATCGATTTATTATAGCAAACGAGAGCAAAAAATATTTCATTACATATAATAAATACATTTTAAAAACTAATACAAAAAAGAGAATCTAAGGTATTCATGCCATTCCTAAACACACCTGGAAAACGTTAACGTACATTTTCTTTCTAGAAGTGTGCAATTACTTAATTCTTACTAGGAGTAATTAATAAATTCTACGAATGTGAAAGAAGCAAAAGAGGAGTTTAAAGTCGGGATTATACGGGATTTGCACCCTTGTAACACCGATTAGCGAACGGTTTTTGATAGTGTGCTGTACTTTTAATTGTTTAGGGGGTAAATCCAATACTAGTAAACATTTTCGAGTGGCTGAGTCCATCTACTGTCATTAGAAACAAATTCGTTTAGTAAATTCCAACTTCACTGTTTTTACAAAGCCTCTAAGGACTCTTAGAGAGTAGCCGTGTATTATCATGACAAGTATCCTACTATTAATTAGATTCCCCATTTTATAAAGCAATCTTTAGAAATGCTAGATATTGAAACAATTCCATGAAAGGATTCTACTGTAGTCTTGCCGTGGTTAGAAGCTAACCCATCACTTTGGAAAGCCTTCGTAGCAAGTAGGACAACTAAAAGCATAGAAACACTTTCTCAAAAACATTGGAACTATATTTCTTCAAAAGATAATCCAACTGATTTTGCAACATGTGACATTTTATCTTTGGTCAACCACAGGTTATGGTGGCATGAAGCATTTTTCAAGACTATTACCATCTAATATAGAAGGAAGAGAGAAGAAGCAAGCTCATGAAAATCTTGTGAAACAATTCCCAGATATTTTAGAGGAACTATGCTGTATTGCCTTAAGTAACGTCGAATCACCTAAAAGTATTTAATGGCAGCATAAGGTTTTTGCAAAAAAAGGTAACTTAGAGATGAGATAGAAGACCGTGAGGGAAAATTTTTATAGGTCGTTTATTATTCATATAATTCGAGCAGATTATAAAGACCATAACTCTTATCAAGTTTCATACGAATAGTTATAGTTAAACCAGGTCTAGGTTAAAAATAAATAGAATAGTCGACTGCGATGAAGCCTGCAATGAAACCTTAAAAATTTTTCACTGTTTTCACTCCAAACAAGTTTGGTTTGGTTTATTAACACGTTTTTTTGCTGATGCCACTCGTAGTAGCAAAGGCAAATAATAAGCTAATTTATTGGCAATAGAGAGAAAACTCAACAACATCGAGATTAAAAATCTGATTCATAAAGCTTTCGAAAAGTTTGCGGGTTCTGCATATGGCAACCCTAATTAACAAATAAATGATACTAGATGGCGTAATTTTATTTCCGCTTCTATGCTGTACTTTCGTTTATGTTTGAACAAACTTAAAAAATGTTAATTATAACAGCCAGAGTATGTTAACTCTTTAAAAATCACCTCAAATACAGAAATATTGTAACATAGTAAAAAATTTACTCACAAATCGGGAAATAAAATTAAAATTTCCAGAACTTTCTGAACAAACAAAAGCGCTTGGAAAAAGGAACTTACGCTTTTATATTTCACAATTACTCGTTAGCTAATTCATACAGTTATTAGGAATAAGGGATTTATTTTTTCAAAACACTTTACAAAACTGAACACTTAAAAAATTAAAGGGAAAACTATGAACACAACACGCCCACAAACCTAAACTGAATGACATTTCACAGAGGTGCAATTTTACTGTTAAAGTTCACCTCTGAGAGGAAATTATCGAAGACAAAATCCCTACCTAAGCCAAGTTTAGTGTTGAAAAATTTCCCTTAATGAATACAAGATCCAAATGGGGGAAAATACCTATTTCGCGGTGTCAGGGCTGTTCTAATTGACGGTGAATTTTAGAAGAGGTCGTTAATGTAGGCAAATTGCCTTTAGAAAGTCTGTTAAAAAAATTCGGGAATTCACAGAGCTGTTGACTCCGATAAGAATTCTAAAATTAATTAAAAAAATTATGGTTTTTGTCTTAAAAAGTAAGAGGGGTAACTTGGCCCCACTGGTGGTAAGCTAGACGTCCAAATTTTCAGTGCTTCTAGCAATATAGGTCCTGAAATAAAAATCATACCAAGAAAGTATATAATGTAAACGTTTGAGTTCTTTTGCAATCTTGACACTCATTACACTGCTTTTGAACCAAAACAAAAATAAAACAAAAATGTGTTTTTAAATCTTGGATCACTCGTTTTTCTTTTGTTTGGACAGAATAAATTTTGAAAAAGTCTAAAAAAAGTTATCTGTTTTTTACCTTACGTTTAATAGTTAGTGTTTTTCTCCTTTGTATTTCCTATAGTTACTATTTACATATTCAAAACTATGTACAATGGTTTAGTTTCTCCCCGGTTGGGGTTCGGTTTGCGTATTTTTTTGTTTTGTTTTTTAATAAATTGTTCACGTATGGATTGCTTTTTCGTACAAACGTTTTCTATTCTTCCCTCCCTTTCTACAATAAATACTCTGCTATTAGTAGTTCTGCTAAAAATTAGTTTGTCTCTGTCTCACATTATCATTAAATTATGTATTAAAAATTAGTTTGTTTTTGCTAATGCAGAATTATTCCCTTTTTTTAATTTTATTAACAATTTCTAGACACATTTTCATAGTCTTGGAAGTGGAAGGGGCAGTGGTTCGTGCTACACTATGGCTCCCCTTCCCGTTCATTGAGTTGTTCTGTACCAACTTTGTAGCTAGATTACTCGCTATGTATGTTCACTAGAATCTAAAGAGAGTTTCAGGTCTGTTCTGGTTGCTGCTACGTTTCAATTGACGGATGTAGCCATTCGCTCGTTGCGCAATACTCATCCGATTTCGGGTTGATTTTTTCAAATATGACGCGTTTCATTGAAATTTCGAGGAATTTCTGAACGCGTGTCGTGCGTTCAGAAAAAACTAAAATCTCATGGATTGTGCGACAAATTATGTGGAGGCTGAGCTCCACTGTTGCTGCCGGTATTACCAGCAGTCAGGAAATTTAAAGCCCGAGCGTCGTTGTGCAACCGGAGAGCCTGTTCTAGCCTATGCTCTTGTAAACGGATAGCTTCAGAAATATCTGGACTCACCTGCTGTTGCTGTTGCTGCTGCTGCAGTTGGGGGGTATGCGACTGTGGCGGATGCTGCTGTGACTGTTGCCCGCTGCTCGAATTGTTTTGACTACCACTGTTGCCGTTGCCTGAATTCTGCTGTTGCTGCGAGGGTTGTTGCCCGAAGGCACCGTTGTGGTGGCGGAGGGGATTATTCACATTAACATCGTTCGGTGTGCCATTATTTGACGCTGCTACCGAAACTGCTAGCCGAATTGCAGCCTCTGCCTGAGAACGTAATATCACCTCGGCTTGGTGTCGTCGGAGCGCCGCTTCTGGAGAGTTTTGCTGATGGTGCTGATGGTGTGATTGATGAGACATTGGATCCACAACCATAGAAGAACGCATCATGGAGTCGGCCATTGATACACGCATAGCATTCATAGCTGCGTGTGCGGCTGCAGCTGACGCAGAGTCATTACCCATAGGCGGTGAGGCTGATGGTCCGCCACCACTTTGACCATTATTAACACTTTGCTGGGGGGCGACATGACCCATCCTCATAGCAGCCGCCGCCAGATTGACTACGGCCGCTTGAACGGCCCCAGCAGTTGTTGAGTCCACACCCACTCCAGGCGAACTTAAGCTTCCAGGAACTCCAGCACCAGTTTGACCGACTATACCAGCCGCCGCCGCCATCAGAGACATGCGGTTCGCGTGAATATCATCAACACCGTATTGTTGATGCAGGTGGCCATTGTTGCCGGCACGAAGGATATCACTTAATTTGCTACTGCAATTGTTATTGTTGTTGTTGAGGAGATTGGTACCCGGATCTGAACCGGTCGACGACAACCGACCATTTCCGGATGAACTGTCCGAATGGGCGGAAGGTGAAGCACACATGGAATTCGTACCTCCATCACCGGTACCACCACCACCACCCATCGACAGCAGACCAGAACTGGAAGCGGAAACGGCCACAGCAGCGGCCAGTAAGGTGTCCCTCTCTCGTCGTTCGGCTGCTGCCCGTGACAGCACATATTGGGCGGCAAACTGATGCTTTGGATCCATTCTCATATGTTCCATATGAGTTAGAAGACCTAAGAGAAGCCCAGAACGAAAACACGTTTATTTCAAATGGAAATTGAAAATTTCTGAGACTTACCAGCTTCATGCGTAAAAACAGCCTGACAAACAGAACATGGCCACATTCGTAAACTAGTCGTCAGTTGTGATGTCTCTGGATGACATGCCAGATGCTTTCGCAGAGATCCCTCATTGACGTAGTGTTTCCCACAAACGGGGCACGGATGATTTGCTGTTCTTCGCTTTGCTAAGTAGGGGTCAGTTGTTTGTAAGCAAACAGAATCGTGGGTGGGAAAGTGGGAAAAAGAGAGAGAAAAAATTGTCTATGGTCAATGCGTGAAGCCCCCACAAGAAGAAGATTTTTTGTTGTTTAATTGTTAGTCGATTTTGTTAGGTGAGCAAAAGAAAAGTTAAAGAAATCTGAAGGAAGTTAGAAGGAGTAGTAATCAGCAGAAATAAGGAGTGGTTTCAAACTAGGTGGGTATGCTGCCTACAAAACCATGTACACTAAGGTGAGCCATTAGAATGAAGTGGTTCGAAATCCACAGCAACCAGTTGCAATATTTGTTAAGAAACATATAAATCTAATAAGTCTATGAGTGTTAATAGAACCCAAGAAGAGATGAAAGTTACTAAAGACTGTCAGGGGGTTCAGTGCCTGTATTACTAAGCCAAGTACAATGGTTATCAAATCCAGAGAGGATTTTGGGAAGATCTAAATCTAAAAGCCTCTATATTCAATCTGGAAGAGGGGAAAGCTTTTACATTCAATCTGGAAGGGGAATTGAGGGAGCTAGAAAGAAGAATAAGTTTGTGATTTCATAAGGAAAACCTGAGAAGGTACTGTAATCGGGAAGAAATACTGGGACGGCTTTAGAAGATGCATTTTTCTACTGCAGGGTCGTTGAAGATAGCGAAAAGGTGACTGATGAAGGATAGGTATAACAGCTTTGTAAACCTCACCTTGTGCCTTCCCTGACATTGAGGGAGCTTTTGGCAATACTTCCATCTTTGTTATAGAAGGAGGGAGGGGTTTTGTCTCCACTATTGTGGTTGGTCACTGGTTGTGGATGGAATCCTACAGGAGTTGTCTAAAGGTGGAGTATAAAACCAGGGTTGCATATATGATATGGTTATTTTTGTTAAGAGCAGAAACAACATGCCGAACTTTCCTAGGGGTAAAAAAAAAGTAATAGTTCCCATCAAAAGCGGAGGAAATTCAATTTGAAATATTTTTCCTTGGGGAGAACAACCATAGCATTCTCAGAAGAATCCAAATATTCCGGCGCGTTACGATAGATTGAGGACTTACTTAGAACGCTGGTGTAAAAGGTGCAGAGACTTTACGTACGTGCAAATGTCTTTTTGGTACAACTTGGGGCTTAAGTTAAAGCTGATATTATGGTCATACTTGGCTAAAATGGCCCAACGTCACTTGCGCTTCGACAAAAGACAAAAGACTTGACTGTCCAAAGATTGCAAAGGGTGAATTTCATGTCAGGGACACCAAAAGAATTTTAAAATTTGAAAAAGAATTTTTATCCAATATCCTCGTGAACGCAATGCCAATTAGGTTCAACCTTATGATTTGTCATTCAGGGTGATCTTAAATGATCAACAGGCATGGCACTCTGGTGATATGGCCTTAGAAAAAGGATTCCTTTAATGGCTCAAAGATTGAAAGGATTTATGCTTCAAACCATAGGATCTCGTATTCTCTCGGTATAGCTTGGATCATTTTCCAAGTATAGATCCATAGAGATCTATAGAGCTCTACGTACACGTCAACATCGGTGCAGGTATATGTGCTGCAGAAATAATTATACTATCGGGCAGTCAGACAATGCTAAAGGTACTGGTACAACACGACAGAGTCACTTTGATGTGGATGCCAGGATTTTAAAGAGAAAGGAACCGTAGGTAACGACCATACTGAACATTACTGAACACTGTTGATTAAAGGAATCTAAAAATAAGGTTCGATTACAGAAGATCTGTTCAATCGAAGAAATATAAGGACCTATCAGCCGAAAGACCCAACACCAACAACAACACCATAGTAGCTAGTATATGCTAAAAGTCTAATCGTCTAGGCTTAATTGTCCTTCCAGCATGGTGACCTGCCTATCCACCCTAGCATGTCTGTGGTTTTTTTAGATGAAATTTATACCAGAAACTATTGTACCCCTATGAGAACAGCACATTTCAGGTGTTAACATTCATTGGGTTAGGGTAGTTTAGATGCATTCCATCCTAATTTTTGCTGATTACAAGTTCTAGTGGAAATTTTTTTAAGACGCAAACTCAAAGCAGAAAATTATGATGCTTGTTAGTATTTGTTAAAACACACATTAAATGAAAAAAAATATATATATATAAAAAGCGTTGCCAGAATGAATGAACATAAATTTGAGAGATATAATTAAGAAAAATGTAGGACAGGGCGAAGAAAACGAAAAGGTTTACAAGACAAATAGACCCAGCAAATAAGCAGTGAAAATTAGTGAGATAAATAACAGGGAAAAAAGTAAAAAGGGGAAAACAATCAAGAATTTGATACTTACTGGCAACTCCGGACGCATTTGGATCCTTATGTGTGTGTTTCATGTGCTCCATAAGAGCCTCACCACCCAAAAATAATTTGTGACAAATTGGACACGTTGTCGCGTTTGGGCCGCCAATAAGGGCCGCATGTTGCTGCAAGACACCAAGATGCAGCTGTAGCTCCTGTTGTGTGCCATACCCCAGCACCCAAGTAATAATGAATTATACAAAGTTCAGTATAAGGCGACAGGCGATGATTGTGTGTGTGTGTATGTGTGAATTTCAATGGTCTTTATTCTTTCAAAATTCTCAGTTTTAATTTTGTTTAAATAATTTTAATCGATTACAAAATGACATCAATAGGAGATTGTGGGATTTATTAAGAGGTTGTTAAAAACGAGGAATAAAATTTGTTATATGGATTTTGGTTGTACTGTACTACTTGGGAGCTCTTTACAAATCCCAGAACTCACTACTGATCATGTCGAGGCGGTTAAACACAACAAATTCTACAAAGCAAAGCTACTGGAGTCGATTTAATAGCTTTTTAGAAAAGATTTTCTGCCGCATATCAGTTAAAAGCCATTAACTTTACTCCGGATAAAAATAATAAAGCAGCATACAAAATAATTAGAAAAAATAATAAAAATTAAAAAGGAAAAAAATTGTAAACAAGAAACTTAAAAAAAAGATAATAAGATGCCAAGCAATAAATCACACCTTTCGAAAAATTGAAAGCAAAGTTGCAGAGAAAACACCACGTATAAACGAATGCTCCTTTTTGGGATAAATTTAAACAAAGTCAACACTACTATACCAAAATCACTGCTACAAAATGTCAAAGATGTAGATCACTGCTACAAAATGTCGAAGAATGTTATTCTTCTATAGGACCATGATATGTTTTCAAGATGCCGGGTAGTGCCATCTTCATAGCTTATTTTATACCTACCATACCTTGATTGCCATAGAGTTCATAAACGTTTATCTTTTCATCGTTACATTATCACTGAACATAGTGTTCCGCGTATGGTATAAAAAGGGGCTATTCAACATATTATCGAAGTGTCTCACTCATTGAGACTAATTTGGAAATTAATAGGTAGAAGCTGTTTCTTAAAATTCTTAAGACCTTAGAGAAAGGATTCTCTTTTTTCGTGGCAACAGGCACACATAGCCGTTTTACGCGATTCCACTTTAGTGTTTTGAGTAGACCTTGTTTGGTACCATAACGGCGAGAATACAGCAGATTCAACAACACAGACCTATTTATGAGGAAAAGGAAACTAAGATAATCTAAATTAATATAGAATGAAAAACGTCGGGCTCCGTGAGTGGGTGGAAGCCACCAGCGGGGGCTTATGTTCTGTAAAGAAGGAACAATCAGAAGAAGAACCCCAGAGCGAAAGATGTCTAGCGCGATCAAGAATTATGCAGGGAGCGACGGTGTTTCGCCTGTTTAGAATCTACGCGGTAGAGAGTACAACTGGCTGTTCAACTTCAAATGACCTCATCCCTGACAAAAATTGGACAAATTTTATATCAAAGCTTAGCTCTGCTTAGCTCTCTCTGTGGCGACGAAAGATCTAAATTTGTTTCTCATTCCCGAGGTTACCTTCAATGATCCCTCCTGAGATGGAGAGCAACATTAATTATACGACCACTAGGACCCTGGATCAATTACTGGCATATAATGCCATTTGAGAAAACACAGACTACAATTCAAGTATTGATATTTGATATCACCGGATTATAGCAAATGAGGTGTCTATGTCATCGACAGAAATGGATTGAATGGTACATGGAATACGTTTTAAAGATACCAGACACTAGATTTTATAAGCATTAAAAGTAGCGCGATTTGCTCTGTTGCAAGGGAATAGCGCTTCGGTAATTTCCGCTAAGCCGTGAAGTGATATTTAGTTTAGTACGACTGTAGTTTTTAGCCTAAGAAAATCTAGAATGCAGTGAAGCAGATCCAGGCCTACATAGTACATTAAATGCAATTGCCCACCAATTAAAATTTCGTCAAATTAAGATTGATAGGTCTAAGGTCCTTTGATCCCATGAAAACTTTAAAAATTGGAAGCCCCAATTGACTTAAAAATTAATAACTTGGCTTTTATCGTGGCATTGTTACACTCGCAGCCCTAACTTTGATTATAGATCGAATTTAACTCTCTAAAAATAGAAATTTCCCCTCAGTCATTTCCGTATAATTTAACCTCATTGTCTTCAACAAAATTTCCTTTTTCCGGCTTCCGTTTCGGTGATTTCAGCGCAATTGAAAACATTTTCTTTGCAACCATGTTTTTTTTATCTTTATTAATTTCTGGCAATTTCTTGTGTCTCCACCTTCATCATCAACCACCACTGATTTGTCTCCATTCAATCAGAGCATCCCCATAAAGAAAAACGCAAAACTTAGGCCGTTCCCAATTCGCGTTGAATCAATCAAAATTCTACGAAGGACGAAAACTGCCAAGGGCTGATACTTAAGTAAGGAATTCCCCCATTCTCGAAACGTGTTCAAAACTCAATTGAATGACATTCGATAAAATGAAGGTTAACAAAACTTCTGCAGAGGGTGAGATAGGAAAAAATCCTTGCCAAAAAATTTTCGCCATAAAAACACACATAAGAGTTTTTATCCCCTTCAAAGTCTCTCAGTTTTCATAGTCGTTGTCATTGTTGTGGTTGACTTACCACCAATACTACTATATACTAATACTTCTACTACTTTACAGTTCCTCAATGTGCTAAAAATGGAAAAATTGCACGGCCCATTTTTTCGTAGCGAATATTTTTCCCTCAGGATCTTTTTGTTGGCATCCTTAGAAGTATGTGCGCGTCAAGGGAACGTGTGTAAATTGCAAATCCATCAGGAAGAAGGAGGTTCAAATTTTTGCCCATTACCGACACATTCGCCATTGTATGAAGGCACTCGCAAGGAAGGAGTCTTTTGTATGGTTGGATCCCTTGCGCTTACAATTTCATTTGAGGGTGAGACACACTTGGACCAGAATTTGTAAAGAAAAAAGGGGAAAAAATCTGCAATTTAATATAGAAAAAGTCTAGCGCTTTGCAATTAATTATCCACACGGATGAGTAGGTTTGGAAATTTTAAGAGAGTAATAGAAGTGAGCCAATAATACACGTTTTACCTCGGTAGAAGTTGCTTGTTGTTGACTAGGGTTTCACTTTTTCAGTACTGTAGGAAATGTTTAAAAACTTTAAAAACTTGCGTAAACATAAAATTCTGCTGTTCTTATTCACTTTAAAAGCCGTCCAGACCTCAAGGAGCGGTTATAATTGTATAAAAACCGAGGCCCGCAAGGTTCGGTCTTAACTCTTAGTTTTTCTCCTACAAGAACTGTCTCTTCCCAGTCAATTGTACTGCTAAGCAACAAACTAAAATTGAAGCCGAAAGAAGGTATCTTTCATATACAAATACACTAACTTATTACACAATATTCCCATTATTTACTCCTTTTCGAGTTACATATCTGATGAATTTCAAGTTGCATATAATTTATGTATCTTTGTATCTGTATTCAGCCTATTCAGAGCAGGTAATTTTATGCGTAAATATTTGCACAACTCTTCTTTGTTTGATTTGCAATTATCAATCTTCATCGATATTTACTGCTGTGACTACATCACCTGTTCAGGTTTCTTTGCAGTTTACCTGATTGAGTGAGGTGAGCCCGGCGTTGTGGCACACTTCTATTTCAGATTTCAAATATTTGAAAAGAGTTTTAGATTTTTAAATTTAACCCCAGGTAATAATACTTGAGGTACTCTTCCATATTAGGTGGTAATGGATAGATAATAGTAGCTTGGCTCTACTAGTGGAAGGAAAGAGGTAATATTTTTACCGAAACCAAAGAAATCTCAGTTGGGAATCCTTTCTGTTGAAAGTAATGCAGTTGGATCACTTAGTGATAAGATAGCAATAAATATTAGGATTAGGAAAGTTAGGTTAGGTTAAAGTGGCGGTCACATAGTCAACTTTATTTAAACCCAGAAAATGGTCCATTGACCATAACATGGAATCTCGTCTGAAAGGACTGTTAAAATAATTAAAAGCAGGGGGAAACTAAAACCGGTAATAAGAGTTAATGATCTTGAAATTTCGCCTAGCCGCTTGTATGATATTCCCCCAGTGAGACGAATGAGTAATCGCCTAGAGTGCTCTTTGTTGATCTGATTAGGCCGAAGCATATGCAGAGAAAGTGTAGAATATTCTGAACCTCCTCCTCGTCCTGCTGGAGCTGCTATAACAGCCTGACGATCGATCTCTCTTTTCGCCCATTCTAGAGGTCTACCTATGGATCTGTCTAATAGAGACCTATCCATCGTAAGCTTATGGGTTCCACTTATTTTCCGGTATGCCATTATGTCAGAAAGCCGCCTTGAAATATATCTGCGACCAATGTTTCTAGGAACGCTAAATGCCCTGGATCAAATTAACCTGGAAGCATCATATTAAAGGAAAGCCTAGAAAAGCGAGGGTGATGTTGCACCAATATAAAAGACTGTGTGGACTAAAGTAGGATGTCTCTACGAAGTGAGCACACTGGACAGATACATAATACTGGCATAAGACATGGTCAGGTTCGAGAAGGTAAAATATTTATCACACTGGATAATGGAGCAGTAGTCAGATGGATGGATCGGACGAAGGTGAATTTATTTCTGGCGGTGAAACACGACCAGAATCTCAATGTGTGTCTTGGTAAATGAGGTTGGGGTAGAAGACGCTTAGGAATCGAGAACCTTAACAAAACAGGGAGCTGTTATGGAGTTCCAAGGCTCAAAACCCTATTCTGCCATGAGGGACAGAAAATTAAAAACCTGATCGAGAATGGGTCATAAAAGACCAGAAGAAAAGTTCCAAGTATGGAGGGAGGAACACTCAGATGTTTGATCTCTTTTATCACTGTGCACGGGAGCTTTAGACATGCACATGCAGACTGTACCCTGAATATACTGAGACGACGATGGGCATAGATAACCTATGAACAAATTATTTAACATAATAAGAAACGTTGAGGTTAGGGAATTGTTTATGAGCAGTCGAAGCGAACAAACTATGGCGACTTTTGGGAAAGAGATGAAGAAAGGCGCCTACAAATGCGTTGACCCACAAGGCCACAAAGTAATAGAATATATGTATGTTTCACATCTATAAAAATGGATTGAATCATATGCTCCACACTTTAAGGAATAATATTGTAATCCTTGCTTCTCTTGATCACATTTATCGCTACACACACGCGCTCCCAAAGATAATACATCTCTGCACTCTAAACGATGAAGTAACCACACTGCGGACTTTAAGCACATGCAATTAGACAACAATTTACAAAGGACTCAATACAGTGCGTTTTTTGTGCTTTGGTCCCCCCTCCCTCCAACTCCGTACTGGTTGTCTCTATAAAGTTTTTAAGTGGCTACAAATTATGGTGTTACCCTGGTCCAGAAGGGCTAATTGCGTGAATTTTATCACGATTTCAGTGAGGGTTGGTTGGATTGTAGTCGTTGTTGTTTTTATAGAACTTATTTTTTCAAAGTCCCTCCAAAGTTAAGAAGTTTTTAATTACTCAGAACTGTTTTGAAATGAAAAAATTCTAAGGGAAAAGTTTTACTTTTAATTGAGGTGATAACATGACGAAGGTGGTAGGTAATATATTGGTTTACTTTCCACACCTTTTGGTATATTTTAAATATTGAGATTTTGCTACTGTTTTTGCCTAGTTACGATTTTCGTAATGAATCTACACAGATGACCATTTCTGTGTTAGACAAAAGTTTAAGCCTGTTTGACTGGCGGCCTAAAAAAATATTGCCGAAGAAGAGACTGCTTTTATTTTGGCTGTTGAGTAAGGTGAATGGATTCCCATTACGTTCTCATTAGAGCGTCTGCTCACCTCACTTATGGTGAATTCTTTACAAAACTTTTAAAAATAGATTATTTATGTCATAATGATTGGTGTGTTCGTGTATTATTTTACTGCAACGCGAAACATTTCCTTTACCATTTATAGCCCAATAAACTATCGTAAAAAATTCCCTAAACACAAAAAAAAGATAAAAAAATAATTGAATCCACTGTGTTATCGTTCGTTCTTTTAATTTAAGGACAAATGAAGGGTCAAGCTGCTGCTGGAAATTCCATAATCGGTAAAGATCATTGAAACAAACACGACTCCAACCCCCTTTCCGAAAACGAAATAATCGAAAACTTCCCTTGCTAAAAATTTTCTCATTCAAAGCAATTGTTTTTCTACTTAAAATTAGTGAAGGATCAGTGACGTGTGCTCAAATCTTAAAAAAATAGATACAAAGAGGTTCATGAAAAAATAAAAGTGAAATTCAAACGGACTCATCCAAAAGGGCAGAATGTGGATTAGGGTGGAGAGTAGAAAAAACAATGCCGTCCAACTGAGAAAGTAATTACGAGATTTCAATCGTCTCCTCGAATATAATGATGACCACCAGGCTATCATACCCACGCACCGATTCTCAGTGGGCCAATTTTCCTTTAATTTATCTTTATCTTTTTCACCCTTCGAGATCCATTTTCTCCAACTCGAGGAAGGAATCCACAAAAGAGGAAAAAAAACGGCAAAAATTCATGGCATTTCATGATTGCATGCCATTTCCATTGGATGGGAAAGGGGTGATTAAATGGAATAAAATTAGTGTGCCGTTAAGGTATTTACCACTTTTTCTTTCAAGATACTATTACGTTTTAGGTAATTACCTCTTGTTTGCGACCAGTGGAAAAATGTTCACTGTAAAAATACACTATTTATTATTTCCATCATCTTACCAAACACCTTCCCTGGACAGCAGGCACTAATTTTTGATTAAAAACTGAAAATAAATTAGAACTGAGAGAGCAGAAGAAGAATTTTCCTGGAAAGTGCAAGAATCACACAGTAATCTACCGTATTTTATCTAGCCTCAACCCTCCCCACCTACCCGACAATCATTACTTTAATTTAAGGGAGAACTCTTTTTTTAGTCATTTTTACCGGTTTACCCCTTAGTGGGTACACAATTTGTGTGCTTCATTCTATTTCATTACAACCCCTTGCACCTATACGTTGGCTACTGGTAAAGTGTCTCCTAGTCGTCCGTACTCCAAGAATTCCTTCTAGATGGAACCAAAACGATTGGAATCATTTCTTGCACTTCAGCGCTACAAGATACCTCTGGTTTCTATAATGATTTTCCTCGTTTTTCTTTTAGTTTTTTCTTCTTTTTTTTGCAAATCCTTTTGTGAAGTTTTTCTTGAAACGACTACCATTTTTCTTTGGAATATTCTCAACTGCATCTCTACCCGCCATCTCCTTTTCGGTGGATGCCTCGCGAGTTTAAGTCTATACAACTGCGGTTGGATGGCCGCCCGCGCCGCACCAAAAGAACACAGAACAACTCCAAGCGTGGTTTGTGTTGTTCTTTGGAACTATCAGAGAAGCTACCAGGATTTATAATGCTCCGACCCGCGGTCTTAGTATTGGGGTCCTGAGAAGCTATGCCTGCTTTGGGTGGATGGAGAACGTTCTTTTTTTTGTTGCTGTTTACCAGCATCCCTTAATTACTTCGAAATTAATTATTTTCGTGTTAAAGAATTTCCAGTGCGCTTTTCTCGTGTTTTGGCTAATATGAAGGTGATCTGGGAGGTTCTGTTTTTTTTAAGTGTTTCCTAGGCGTGGATAGGATATTAAGGTTAAGAAATTGATGAGATGAAAATTTCCTGTTAAACGGATTTAGTACTCAATTTGGTTACTTATGTGGATTGCTGATTATGGAAAATTTATTTAGCGATTTCAAGCCACGTGTTTATTTGCATAGATAATTTAATTAAGGAATCCAGGACAGAAGTAACATTTGGAGGTATTCAATACTAAGGGTAAAAACAATATTGTCGTAGCTGTTAGTGTTAGTCGTCCTGTAGTTCTTAGATACATGGCTTTAAGACATCGGCTTCGCATAGTATAGTTAAGCATGTAATTAAAGGCAAACACCTGCAAGCAGAATAGTAATTCGGAGATAAAACAGCAAATAAAGTGACAGGGTTGTTGTGTTGCTCTGGACTTTACTGAAATCAATATAAAAATATCATGGGTTTCAAAACGCTGACCACTTTCGAAATGCTTTAAAAAAGTAGAATCTCCATGCAGCATATCTACCAACCAAGGCACTGCCATGAACAAGCTGGGGAAAATTGACCAAGAGTATAAACTATTGCAATTTCCGTAAATATTTTAGACAACGTCTTACTTCTATGTTACAAATTATTCTCAGCGATCTCGAAGGCGAATAAAAAGGATTGTGCTCCGAGAAGATTTTATACAGCCACGTTTTCTTATTCTAAATACAAATCCCATACAGGCATTAACAGCCTTCTTCTTCATAAATATGCCCCAAGTAGTATTCATAATTCAGATACTAGTAGGTACTAAGTCAACACAAAAGCTGTGAAAAAGAAGTCGATATGGTAGATAAAAACCACACGAGGAGCGTAAACAACAGTGGTTATAGGATTTAACCCTAAGGAACACCCAAATAAAGATGAAAACGAGCCTAGTACGCGTGTTGAGCGAAATAGTCAAAGGCCTAGTTAGCTTAGACGTAAGAGAACTGAATTGTACTCTTAGTCTGTAAGCATGAATTGTATTACCGAGCTACAAACCGTACCGTTTCTGGTATATGGTAAAGTCACAGGCTAAATAAACATAATGGAGAGAAATCCCGAAGGCAACCGGAAATGTGGAAGGTCCCGTTTGCGTTAGTTCTACCATATGAAAGGAGGATGTATTCAAAGATTTGGAGAACCACAGCGGCTAAAATCCTACAAGGGTACCATATCCAGTGATGGTGATGATGTGGAGTGATCCTCAACTCCTAATCATCTATTTCGACCATAAGTTAGGATGGAGTAAAAGTATTACAAATTAATCAAATCAAATCGAAAGTGCGGATCGTTCCCAACGTCCAATTCCCGCATCAGCCTTACAAAACAAAAAAACATAAAATATATATTCAGCCTTAGGCTGATTACTTGATACCCCATATATGATATAACAAGCTTTTAAAGTGATAGATCGCTTCCCTTTCGAATTATGTCCAATAATCCAAAAATCGAATACGGTGGGCCGATCAAGGAGTGGGGGAATATAAGCTATTTTCAAACGGACATGCTTATGTCGATTTGATTTTACAACCTAAGCATATATATATAATTCATTCTGCTTTAGCATTATTGGTTCTATGCGTTACAAACTTTAGATTAAAACTAATATACCCTCCTATCTATCACATAAGATACAATTATATCCATCTTCGTGAAAAGTTGAAACGAAAAATGATTTCTTAAAATTTGAAATTTTTCCCATTATGTCAAAAGATAATTTGTCTTTTAGAAGCATTTTGTGCTCCATTTGCAGCAGCTGAGACATTCGACCAGAGGGTACAAGAGAAGGGTGAAAAAAGCGTTAAAATGTTGAATTAAAGGAATACGACGAACTTTTCATTTTCAGTTTCGTTTACTTTGAAAGCAAATTAAATTAAAAATTCATTTCTCGTTTTAATAAATACAAACTTCTTCAGGTCAATGTACAGCCTCATCCATCTATCTAACCATCTGCATACATATACAAAACTTCATACACACTTTATTGAAATGTAGAGGGTGGTGTCTTGCATAAGGAAGGAAATGTTACTAATGGCACAAGAGGGAGGATTATTGCGACAGATGAAACTGATAAAAACATGGAGTATTGAGAAGATTAGGGGTTGTAAGGGGGGGGGCGACGGGGAGCAAGAGTTCAACATATAAGATGAATATTATTGTTGCATATAGGAGCAAGACTCTTAATTATCTTCTTTTCCGAATCGTAAGACTCTCTTCCTCCATCTCTGTTCCTCTTTTTTTCTTCTTTGCATATTCTTCTTTTTCTTAATTTCAAGAGGAAAACGGAAATTCCACTTTGCAATATTTTAAATAAAATTGCAAATTGAGTTAATTGAAAATTGAATTTTTCCTTCTGAATTAATTTCAAGCATTTGATGAGGTGATTTCCCATGAAAATCGTGTCGTAGGTCAACGCGAAAGAGTATTTTCCTTTTTGGAAAAGGTTTAACAGGGTTTGCTTGACGTCTGATTGCCTTCTTGTTGAATAATAAAGAGAAGTGGAGGAAGTTCGAGTTAAAGACAATTACAATTCCAATATTTTTGCACTTTTAGCAAACGTAAGATTTTTTTTTTGACTTAATCAATTTGTTAGTGCAATTTTTCTACTATTGACTATGATTATTTGTGATATCCCGAAGGATGGAGAGGCTCTCATTAGAATTTTTAGGCAATTGAGTCTTTGGTTAAATTTGTAAATAACTTCAATTTCTAAGACACAGGTGTCTTCTGAACTTTTTTAAGTCGTTGAAAATGAATTTATTTACTTTTACCCACGTCAGTAGCAGTTAGGAGGAAACCCTGCAGATTATTCATTAAGGATTTTTCGATCTACTTTCTGGTGAAAAATTTTATGGAAAAAAAAACTGTTGATAACATGGTGTTTTCTAGGCATTAGTATAAAACCCTTCCCCAAATTCTAATTAAAAACAGCATTACAACACTTAAAGCGATAATTAAAAAAATGTAATAGAAATGAACAAAAAAATAAAATAAATTGTGGAAATGAATTACCATATGAATACCATTCTATGATTGATCAGATCATACAGGATTCTTTTGGTGTGGAACGTAAAATTTTGTTAGATCCAAGCCGATTAAGATATAAGACAGTTTTAAAGAATTTTACAGTAGATTGAACTAGAATATTTTTATAATAAATATAGAATTATGTTCCACATGAAATAGGGATAATGATTCACAACGCTTTCTTCAAAGATTAATAAGAACTCGATTGAGTTTGAAGAAAATGATCTCATTAAATTCTATGTTTATTGTTGGAAGAAGGGATTCCAGAAATGTATAGCGTGATCTTCGCAACTATGAAAAATATCTTTAAATACTATGAAATGAGAGTGAGGATACCCATAACCCAACCCTAAATGTGAGTTAATATATCCGGAAGAAATAGTGTGTGGAAAGCGTTAGAATTTAGTTCCCATAGATTTTCCATAAAACCAAAATATAAAAATGAAAAACAAAAATTAACCAAAAATAATGAAATGAAACAAAAACATACAAAAAGAAAAACATTGCTGAATACATACATGACTGACCTTGGAGGTGTGTGTCCTTAAACTAGATTCTGTAGCAAATCCTTTACCACAAATATTACAGTGGAATGGACGATTTTTGGCACGTTCCACCTGAGCATCATGATTCCTTAGATGCTGTTGTAAATTTGATAATTGTATAAATGCTCGCCCACAATCTGGTAAATGACATTTGTACGGCCGTTCACCTAAAAATTATACAAAAATATAAGAATAGTTGAGTTGATGTATTGCACATTGTTGTAATTATTTTAATTTAATTTAATTAAATTAAAAAAATTTCGATTGCGAGGAACGATGATGGAGATACTTAGTAGAAGAAAATATAAAATATGGTTGAACTGACAGAGAAATAGTTAAAAAATGGATCCTAAAAAAATCTTAAGAAAGCCGTGATCTTTAGACTATTCAAGGCAGGCTATAACTTTAACTTCCTCGAAATTGTGCAGGTTAGAAACCAACTTTCTCGGGTCAGCTAAATAGCTCTGCGGTCCATCTTTTACCCCACAGACCTAAAAGTTTCGCGTGAAGACTCGACGTAGGTTTGCATGCATTAATAGGGCAAGTCCCCAATTATCCAGCTGAGGGTCATTTGATCATGATAGTGGCAATGGCAAGGTACGCGGGAGACACTCTCCGCACAATAAACCGAGAGGCCAAGAGAAGCGCTCCAGTGGACAGCAACTATACAATATATAATTTCCGTAGAATAATGTAAATTAAATTAAATTTCGAAGTGATATTCACTTCGAAAAACACTCAATCTTGCGTGGAATAATGTAAACAATAATTCCAATGGTTTGCGAAGAAGTTTCGAATTTGAACAATCAGCAGCAAAACCATATTGTCTACGTTGACAAGACGAAAAGAAGAAGAAGAAATTACAATGAATTTTAAACATCTTTAATAGAAAGCATCATCCCCAAACTGGAGAACCTTACCTCTTCTCTTGATGAATCAAATTCCTCTGGTGTTATGAGTATAGTCAAATAAACTTTTGAAATTTCTACAAATTCCGTGTGTGGTAGAATAAATCGTGTTGATTTGTTGAACAGTAAACAATTTCCTACAAAAGAAATGTTTCTGTAAAGTGAAGCAAAAGAGTCTTGAGCTTACTTTTTGATTTTCGTATAGTACTTCACTAAACATAGTCATCAGGCAATGTTTTTAGAATTAGAATATCCATCACTGCCAGTAGCATGTCATAGAAACTAGTACTAATTCTCCATTCCATGATTCAACTTACATTGCCTATTCTAACATCGTGAGGATCAGAAATCGTGAACGTAAAAATTTTATTCCCTCGACCCTCGGTGTTAAATTGGATGCCATAACTCATCAAGGTATTATTTCCAGAAAATTAGTCACTTCATAAACAGCTGATACTCTTTCAAAATGTAAGGTGGAAAAATCTCACCTGAGCAGCAAAAAGCAAGCTATTACCAAAATTTCTTTTCTTCATCATCCCCGTGGCGCTTGTGTTTTCCATCATATTGTCAGAGAACAGTCAGTCTGAAAGGGTAGAAATGATCAGACATACAGTAAAAATGTGTAAAACAGCCCGGGGGAAAAATATAATAATTTTTAATCATTTATTCATCATCGGCCCATCCTTTCTATTTGTGTTGAGTCGTGAAATCCTCATCACATCGCCACTGTTATTAGGTGCGAAAAAATATAAAAACGCTGTTAGGGTAGAATTGCCGTTTGCCTTAAAATGGCCACCCATCCTCCGCCCCCATATCCAGGACGCCCGTGGTATAATAAAACTGGCGACCACTTTACTGCTGGTTTCAAGGACTTTTCATATTTTTCTTTCCTAGATTTGTTTTTCCCTCCCTGCCCCTTGCTGATTCCAGATGGTATGACTCTCAATCCCGCTAAAAACCCTTCGTTAATATCATCCTCAGTTGGGAGATTTAATTCCTTTTTTTCCATCTATAACCTCTCATCGCGGTACCGGGTGTTTTTTTTCTTCTCTTGATTCCTTGTATCCTTTCTACAAATTAGGAACAGGTTCTAGTTATGAAAATTCACGATTCCCCCTAGAAAAAAAAATTTTTAATAAAACATTTTTTTCCTCCTTGGGATCTGGATCTGTTCCATTATGATTCATCTCTTGCCGTCTTAAGATGCTATAACCGATTTTGAAGTCGCCCTACAGAATAGGAAAAAACTCAATGAAAAAAACGGAGGATTTCCCTTGAATTATTTTTCTCTAATAACTGGAACTACTGGTTGTGCACTCCATCACCTCTTCTTGCAGCCTTTTGGTACCGAAAAACGTCCATCTCCCCTGGAGCTGGAAACGCTTCTTTAGGTATATAAGAGAAAAAAAAGGATGTGACAGTCGGGCCGGTCCGGACGACTAATAGTAGTCTGCTGCTCTGTGTTCAGTTATAGTACTTGGCCCAGGATACAGGGGCGCTCTGCGGTGGTCTTGGAGTGCTCGTTATCATTGCAGGCACCGGTGAGACATTATTCAAGCTCATTAAGCTCATTCTTCTGACTAAATTTACACCTGATTGGACTTAATTAGGCGCAATCGTCGTAGGACCGATTGCTTTTCGCGCGATGTCAGTTGTCAGTTTTTTCGCTTTTTTCTTTGATATCATGCAGTTTGATGAGGTTTTTTTATTTGGTTCACAATTTTTATACTGTGCCTTGGAAAGATGTTTTTTACAGACAAAATGAAAGGGGGAAACGTCCGAAATATGAAGCCCCAAATTCTTAAAGTGCACAGATGTTGTTTTGATTGCAGAAGAATGCGGTAGAGATGATAAGAATTCTGTAATAAATTGGATATCAGATCTCGAAACACTGGCTCTCTGTTGTTAACTTGCTTAAAATTCTCTTATGTGAACTTTTTCCAATTTTTAAATATCACCCATGTGCCTGAAGATAGGTACGTCTACGTCATCTTTACATTAAAGAGAAGCAAGCATAATTCAAATTAACGCAATGGAAAATCAACAATGTTGGCTCCGTATAAAGCAACCTAACAAATAGAGTAAACAGCAATAGGTTTCACGGAAACACTCTTATGCAGTTTGCTGGATGTTAAGGACAAGTTCACGGCATATCGAGTCATTAAAGCTACATCCTCAATAAAAGATTCAATTTGACCATTATCTAGATTGAAACGATGCCAGAATACAAAAAGATCATCGCGAAAACAAAGCAAAAGTCATGGATCCACTAAAAACGGTAAATTGAAAATTACTTGGCATAGATGATGACTGCTGAAGGTTTTCTAACCTAGAAGATATTCGGGAGTCTGATGTGGGGGAATCTCCTTTTAGAACTGTTCGTTCCCAGGCTATTAACTAGCCGCCATAAAAACTATAGTAGTTACGTCTAAAATACAACCAGATACTTCAGGATACGAATCCTTATTCCAATTATACCAGGTGATTAACGTCGAGTCCAATGAACTTTTTATTGTTACAGCACGCAATGGCTTTTAGTAATTATTCTGTTGTCAACGGGAAATAAATTGAGCATTGTTAGGCCTCAATGGGATTCGAATCCGGAACACTATAAGTTATGAGCCACTATGCTACTGTATGTATCACTGAAGTTCTTTCTGTCCGGGATTCCACAGGGATCGATTTTGGGGTCTCTTGTTTTCATGTTTACTAATTATCTTTCAAATTCGTTTATTTATTTTAGTAACATATTATCTGCCAGCATAAAGCAATACATGAAAGCAAAGAAATGAGTAAAAGAGAAGAACCGCATATAAAATAACATCTACATCATACTGGGACGAGATAGAACCTTCTTCAGGTATGATCTGCAAAAACTAAAATTAAACAAATTATAGCTTACATTAAACTTAATGATTGCCTCGAAATTTTCATATTTGGTACAATAGGATGGCCAGTAATTGAAATTGGTGGATATTAGGTGTCGTGGTCTTGAATTGATTCCAATGGGCTCCAGAAGATCGGGCGAAACGATAACAGCTTTGAAGAATCTCATATATTTCTTCTGTTACAAGGGGCAAATAATTGTAATAACTTTTGTTAGTCCATATATGACGAAAAGCGTACTTCCTCCCTCAGACCATTAGAATTTTAGTTTAGAATTTGCAGCTACATATATGAAAAACATCATAGAAAAAAAAAGAATAGGTCCGAAATGACTTTCCTGTGGAACACTAAAATTAGTTAAAATTTCGTAACACTGAACGAAAAGAAACACATACAATGGCTCCACATAGTTTAGGTATAGCTAATAATTATTCTATTGATCGATAGTTAGTGAGATTCTCTGTTTTACCAGATTTGAAAATGGGAGTAATGAATGATCTTTTCAACAAGTCTGGAGATTTACCATGTTGCAGGAACATATTAAACCTAAATGTTAAAATATTAGGCAGATGTTGTAGCACTTTGTTTCAATACAATAGAGGAAGCCCCGTCAGGGCCAAGAAAACGCTTAGACGCAAGTTTAAACATAACAACTTCCACTATATTTTGGTTAATTGATAATCATAAAGTATCAAGTTTAGAAAGTGTCGTTAGTGAGTAGGAGGGAAGTAGGAAAATGGGGAATATGTATATTCTGGAATTGCCTTCTCTCTTCATTCATATGCCAGATTGCCTTCACTCTTTCCAGAGAACATAATTATATTGACAAATACAAATTCTCTTCCACGCCTTATTTCTTTAGTTAAGTAAACATTGAAGCTCAGTGCCATACCAAATTGGGAATGATAAGCTACATTTTACACAAGTTATACAAGAATACGATGCTCAAAGTATTCACATAAGACACTATAGCAAATTTTATTTTCTCCAGGTCTCATTCGGATGGAAAACACAAGTGATCTAACTAGAGTCCACTTAAAAAATTCGCGTTGTTTCTAAACCCTTTAAAGATTTAAAACAGTTTCTCTCCAGATATCTTCAAGGAATACTTTCATGATCTCTAAACTTTTAAGGAAATCACTCGAAATCTAGGATATATTCCTTTTAAACTGAAACAGGCCACTTTTTTAGATACCTAACATATTTCTCAAGCACCTTGTCCTTCGGCATAAGTTCATTAAAAAAAAACATTGAAAGTTTTCCTGTCTGAGAAACGTCCTCAAGCATTTACTTTTACTTTGCCTTTTATTTTCTTAAAAGGGGAGCCTTTTTCTGAATCACTATATTTTATGTTTTCACAGTTCCTTATCGAGGTAGAGGTTTATTTTTTCCTATAAAATTGAACCCGAAAACTTAATCCAGAGAAGAGAAAACACAAAAACTTTGAGTGAAAAGTTGCAGTGAGAATAGTCGAGAAAGAAAAAAAAGAAAACTACGGAAAACTGAAAAACTTTTCAAGCCAACTTACTATAAAAAGAATGAAAAAAGAAAATTTCTCATTTTTCCCTTTTCTTTAATTTTTTTTTTGTAATTCATTTTATTTACCAAAAAATAAAGTCGAAAGCACTATCATCTCTGCCCGTCCTTCCATATCAGCGTCATTATCAACTCTTGCCATCCCTTATTCTTTTTTTCATCCCTCTCGAGGATTTTATGTTCGATTTGTTCTTATGCATCGCAAATTAAAAAGTTTCTCTTCTTTTTTTTTATTACTTTTCATTTAAGAAGAGAAATTGAGAGGAAGGAAGTAGATAAGGAGGAATTTTTAATTTTCCCAACTTAGGATTTAAAAGGATAACGTCTTCCGCATCAGCCTCATCTTATAATTGAAGCATGATATCTTGGGTATGGTTGAAAAAGAAAAAAATATCTTTTTCGCTTTGTTATTTTTTGGCAATTTATTCGATCGAGCAGAAATAATTGAGTTTAAAGGACAAAAAGAAAATAAAACTTTAGCGGAAAAAGAAAAAAAATGTGCCAACTAGATGTTTAGATTAAAGAAATATAATAGGTGATATCGAGTTAGGGAAAAAATTTTGGACGGGTTTTAAAAGAATTACAGGCCCCAGGAGCTTATTGAATTTGAAATGAACACAGAAAAAGATAGTTACGAATGTCTAATTAAAACTATACTACTATGTTCGAGGACAAGAATTAAAATATTTGCCTAGCAAATATCTTTTCGAGTTTTTACTTTCGCGAATAATTCTTGAAGAAGTATAGCTGGAAGGAATTAATTCTTTTAGTCATACCACTTCCTTGGAAGAAGATACTCAAACTTTGAAAAGACATGGATTTATGAGGACTTCACATATTCTTAACAAATCATAGATAAAGCAATTGTGTGGGACTGTAGGGTTAGACTACTTAGATCTCTAGGGATCCAGCTACTTCATACTCCATATATCGTATTAAATTTTATTTAAAAGTATCTCACACCACGATCAACTTTTAAGTAGTCACTACTCTTCCACAAATTCCTTATCATTTCTATGCGTTATCGACCCGAAAACGATACGTCATCGTTGAACATTCCCAGGTCGTGAAAAAATAGGGTAAACTGCTTTCAATTACAAGTCGAAAACATGCTGCCCCCACTGCATTCTGGCCGGTGCATGAGCAGGGCTGCCACCGATATGCAGCTGAGATAAGACAATTTATAATGCTGGAAAGAATATCGGGCTTCGCTCATCACGCCGACCACGTGAATGTTCTGGACGCTGGCTTTCTTCGATTTTCCCCCGATCTCCCTGACCGTCTTCATATGATATAGATAGATAGAAGTATCTTGGGCAGCAAGCTTTTTTCCTCCCGTGTGGTATCGGAGCAGATATCTTGACGAAAGATTAGTGCCTTTTTTCTTGCTTGCTTGTTAGCTAGTTTTTATCATAGGCCCGTGCGCAACATTTATAGGTTAGGTACCTAAACTGCAACATGTTCAGTTTGCGCTTGTTTAAGTGCATTCAACCGAAAACATACACAGCTGCAGTTTTTTTTTTGTTTTGGAAGGAGAATGTTTCCTGTCACCTCGTCGCACCTCCAGTTCCTTTCCGTGTCCATTTAATAGTTCGATGCGAATTCTTGGGCCAGGTTGCCGTTCCCTTATCGGCGATTTTGTTTATTAAGTTATTATAGGTAGGAAACCACCGGGGCTGGGGCTGTAAAACAAGACACGGTGCATCTGGTACAGTTGCATAACATATTTGCGTGTGGATGTTATGTTCCTATGGGATCTGGGGTCAACCACATTTGGTTCGATTAGGAGGTAAATGACCGTTTTATTTGCACAGATAGGCATTTTTGGCCAAATTGGTGAATGAACTGTAAGGAGGGTTTTTGACTCCAATCAGATGATGATATATGCCTGGGAAAACTATGCAAGAATTGTATAGTAGCTTATGTTAGTTTTATAGAAGTTTCAGCAGGGTATATGTCTGTGCTAATGGTCCATAAAGATGACTTTGAAATTCAATATTCTAAGGATGGAATGCCATATTCATAGTTTTTAATTCGTAGCAGGATAGTTTAGAAGTAACTCAAACTCATCAAAACCATAATAGGCCCTACTACAAGTCTTCCTATTTCCACAGAAAAAATCTACACATATAACTAAATTGATTCCAACAGAAATTGAAGAAATATCAATATTTCTTCGCTTGATATTGTGGACTTGGACATTATGAGCAGTATGAATACGAGCAGTAAATGTCATCGACTCCGAGAGGATACGCTGTTTTGAGCTCTTATTTTCTTCATCGTAAGACGCACAAGACCACCAGACACAGCCAAAAAGGGGGATATACAAGGATCAGAAGCATATTCTACCAATTTCGGATATGGGATCTAGTAGAGGAGCTAGTTTTGATTTGGATCACTGACCAGTAACGTTCCCTTTTCGATTGTGACTTGTTGCGATTTATACACAAACAGCT
>QYTT01086766.1:48441-74057 GCA_006980735.1 Dasypogon diadema
CACAAGACCACCAGACACAGCCAAAAAGGGGGATATACAAGGATCAGAAGCATATTCTACCAATTTCGGATATGGGATCTAGTAGAGGAGCTAGTTTTGATTTGGATCACTGACCAGTAACGTTCCCTTTTCGATTGTGACTTGTTGCGATTTATACACAAACAGCTTCCAATGAGTAGTCTTCGTTATAGTAATAGTAAAAGATTGGTGGATATAAACAGCATACCCGCGAAGTCAAGCCTATATGGTACAGTCTAGTCCTAGACTTTGTTTTACAGAAATCCAAGGAGCTATTTGGATATGCTTTTCACTTCAACCTCGTGGGCAAAAATCCAGTTGATATATAGAAAACGTTATAAAAATAGGTACCCTGCTCCCCGCGTAAGGCTCAAAACAAATTTGCAAAAGTAATGCACCTAACTGCCTCCTCTAGGCGTGGATCTACGCAAAATTTCAACACAGACGAATGGAAATGCGAGTGTATGGACTCTGTTGTTAAGATCGCGGCTCCTTTCACGCCAATCAAAGAACGGCATATACCGAATTGGAATAAGACCAGTAGTGAAGTATGGCTAGGATCGTGGATCCTAACAAAGCAAAGAGAGGGAGATTTGGAAGGATAAAAGTGGAGTATTCTTATTATATTTATAGTGGATGAATTTCTACATAGTGGTGAATTTCTATTATAGTGGTGAATTTCTTGAAGCTTCACTTAGCTAGACCATCTACAAATCTATTGATCTTATAATATTCATCTTTCGGTACATAAAGGAAATTTGTTTTCCTTAGATCGGTGTTTAAGGGATTGAATGTGTTCTCAGAGAAGTATGGATTGTATGCTATAGAATTTCAGTGCCTTCAGACTAACCTGGCTGTATAAGAGTATATGGAGCCACAGAAAGCTCTAAAATATCGTGATATAATATTTTTAAAATTTGGTCTTTATTTCATCTGAGTGGGCGACTCTCCACAAGAAAAAAAATCATGAAAATATATAGACCTGCAGCTCCTCAGCTCCTGGTACTGATATAAACTTGGTCGACAACTGTGTACTTTATAATGTCCTGACGAAGATCTCAACTTCTATCCTATCGAGAACATATTACATACGAGAGGCATCTCAAACCTTCCTGTCCAATATCTCTTCAGGCGTTTTTCACAAGAAACTTTGACAGAATGTTTTTGTTTTTTCTCCAGTCACTACTTCACTTTAGATGAGATAACCTTGTGATAGTGTAATTTATCTCCCCAAATAAATAATATTCCGTTTGTCTGGGAAATTTTAAAGTCCTGAAACTCGTCCGGTTAGTTTTTATCAGCGTCGAGAACAGGACTGGAAAAATAATTTCCATCAGTTTCTTTAGATGAGAGTTCACTCCTGAAAAGGGTTAACAATCAAAAGGGTACCTATCAAATATGTGTTTTTTTTTAAGTAGATATCTCTTCCGTTCACAAGGATTTATTTTCATAGTTTAATTCGTTTGTCTTAAGCGCAAGCACTTGAGTACTTTCATTTTGTTGTATATTCATGAGAAGGTCGGATTTCGACGACAATAAAAAGGAAAAAATGTCTATAGAATGTGTGCTGCAAAAATCTTGAAATATATATAATTCTTACAATTTCCACACTTCTTCCATGTGCTGTGAGGATCCCAAGTCCATTTGGAAATAGGGTTCACTAGAAAGTGGTGAAAGTAGGCACTATCAAACCATGCAAACGAGTAAGTGAGGGTGGCAGGCCCTTTTCTTATTATTCTAGATTTTTTGTTTTTATTTTACAAAGGTTTTCGCATAATAAGAGATCGATACAGGCAGGAAGGGTAAAAAATCCAAAAACTAAACGCGAAATTCTTGTGTTTTATTTGCTTGCCCACTGTGCTGTTTTGCAATTGCAGCGAAAAGCACACGAGGCCTTGCTGCAGGAGGACGAGACAAAAAAAAGGTGAAATTGCATTTGAAATTGTGGCAACAGAGAACCAGCAGTGCAGTGACTGTAATGAGGTTTTTTGCCCAGCGCGTTTCATGCACACTTTAATTCCTTCAAGGAATGGCGTTGTTTTCCTTTGCAATTCTGCGAACAAAAAAGAAGTTTAAAAAAAAACAATCGGCAAAAAGCCCTGAGAAAACAGAAAAATTCTCTTTCACTGCTATCGTTACATTACAATGTATTCAAGTGTGCAAGTCAACTGTGAAGGTGGATATTTCGAATATGCAGAAACTCTTTCAGTGGGTAACCAGCTGTCCTTAAACACTTGAGGGGGTTGGATGTACCCCCGGCTTGCCACTGTCTGACAGAGTTCTTGAATTGAACTGAGTTTATGTAAATTAATAAGAAGTTAGTTGAGTTTTCCTGGTGATTGATATTCCAACCTATAGTGCCCTACATGTCACAGAAAATCTCACAATTGGGGCTCCGTCCTTCTCTTCTTTTAAAGCTAAAAATGGAAAGCGTTTTGTTCTCCAATACAAAAAAAAAAGAATGGTTGGAGGAAACATATCTGGACGGCACACACTTCCCTAATCGGGTACACACTCTCAACCCTTCCACTCCCCGTAACACCGATTTTTAGGATTTACGTTGTTAGGGATGTGAAAGATGCAGTCAAAAAAATACTTTCCCAAAAGGTCAAAATTCACAGAATTTTATCAGTTCTTAAGCACTTTTCTACTGTCCATCCACACTCATTCCATAGCGAAAGTCGGGAGAATGAAAAAAGTTATTTCCATCCATTTTCCTCATATTATTCATTTTTTTGTCTCTTTTCTCATCCCTGGGAACTTTTATCGCGGACAAATCGTGTACTCTTTAAAAAGGCTTTTAATTCTCAATGGAACGAAGTGCTTTCCAGCACCGCGGCGCTAAAGGGTTGGTTGGGGCGGAGTACAGCAGACAAATGGAATTTTTATTATTATCTGTTTTTTTGGGTTCTTTCTTAGCTCGGATTTACAGGATGCAAAGAAAAAACTAATAAAAAATCATCACAGGGTAATTATAATTCCATTTGAAGTGCAGAAAGCGATTTGGCGACAGAAGGTAAAGCAAGCAGCCCCAAAGACAGGGGTGCAGGGAGTAATCTAATTTTTTTCCTCTGTTTTGAGAGAACCTCTGAAATTCCTGTAAAAAACAATTTAAGGATTTGATAAGAATTTCAATTTAAAAAGAGTTCTTATGGTGGGGTATAGAAGTCTATTCGGTGGAAGGTCAATAGCATACCAAATCATGATTTCATCAGTGGCAATAGGATTTTGATATATGTTTAAAATTCTTTTACTAGGCCCAAAGGTGATTTGGAACGTCGTAATTGAGCCGACAACGAACTGTAATTTGATAAATTTCTATAAGGAATTTTATAAACTGGAGTGAAGTAGAATCGGGTACCCCTTAACAAACTTTTGCAACGAATTAGAAATGGAAATCGCGCTGACAAAGAAGAAAATCTGTAGAGCTGCACCTCGACTAGCCCGGCTACCGACGTAGGTTGGCATCAAATGCCAACGGATTCTAAATTAGCTGCTTTTTTTATAGTGTCCAGCAAATTATTACACCTATTGTTGCCACTAGATTTTTTAGGAGAAGAAAGTGGAGGAGCGATTTTCAAATTATAAACTTTGAAAAGGATGGAACACAAGGGATATGATCCGCTGTTTTATGGTGTAGCCACGGTATAGGATATACTCTATGGCATTGCACTACGGTACAGGTACAAAAGGAAGTAGGAGCAACAGAACAAGGTGTTTTTATAACGATTTAATCAAGAAGGTCACATAGAACTTTAGAAGTATAGAGGAAGTACCATAAGATGTGGTGGCTCTCAACAAATGAGGGGTGGTACATACGAAGGAAGGTTTGAAATTGTTTTTATACAAACCACGAGCGAATAGAAATCTTTGATGCCTCTAGAACAGGCAGACATCCTTTTTATAATGTTCTGGTTCTATTAATTAATATAATTTAAAATTTTTATGTCCACCAAGTGTACCAACTTGTGTTGAGTAAGACAAATAATATATGATGAATGATGATTGTAGAGTAATAAATATAATATTAGATAACGTCTAGAAGAAGATTTTTAAGCTCAGCGGCGACGAAGAGATTACTTCTAAAAGGTGCATTTTTATCATTACTTTCACTGGGTTAAGTTTATATCTTAGCACCACCTGGAAGAAGTGCATATATCCCAGACGGTTTCAACTTATTTGGACATTTGACCTATATTTGTTCTAAGGTTGAATTATTTAGGTTAGATCCCAGTGCCAGTCCGAAGAGTATAGTGGACGACTATGGAGAAGGAGGAAATTTTCTCAGATAATGATAATAATGAATCCTCTAACGTATAAAATAAAAAATGTATATTTTTTTCTGAAAGATAAATCCAGGGAATAAATCCAGGGAATAAAATATGGACATTTACTTCCTATACTATGCACAGCTTTTTCAAAATTATATCTGCAATATTTTGGTGAAGCATTTTGTCTGAAAGAGGCAAAATAGACAATATTTTGATATTGAAATTCAGGCAATTTTTAACTTTAAAACACTTGTGAACAAGTCCAAATCGATATTTGATAAAACCAGGCTATTATACCTGTCGGGATATGTATTGAATATCTCAAACTTTACCAAAACCTTTGGGAACCAATTATATACAATTCAAAATCACATCCCTTCATTTAGTATCGAAAGGAGTGTCCAAAAGGAAAACAAAAAGTCACTTCACCCCACTCGGAAAAATATCTTTTTGGAAAAAATTGCTCGAGATGTATTCTACCCATAAATTTTTATGATATCAGAAGCCTTTCACGACCATCGTCCACCACATCTTGAGATTCCCTCATTTTCCGGGACCAGTTCTTGGATTCAGTGGCATCGTCACCGGGGGGTTACAATCTGAAAACCCCTTCATCTTAATATTTCTCCTCGCCACGTTGGCGGTGGCTTCCTTGATGATATTTAGACTTAACTGCTTTCTTTTCTAGGAGGCATCTTTTCCTATGTGACGCTGTCAAGTTAACTGGCTCCTTGGATACTGTGCATTGCATCCCTATAACAAGAGGAAAGTATAGATTGCCCACAATGAACGTGGTGCTATGTATCAACTTATTCATATTAAGAACAGAGCAGTGGCTGAATGGTGGTAGATGGGACGATGAGTTTTTCACTATATTCTCTTGGCACTTCGGCACAGATAAGTCCTAGTGGACGTGCTGGGGATTTTCATCGTAGAGTACTTGTTGTCCTTGTTGTAGATCGTTAGCGAGTATATCGATAAAAATTAATGTCTCAAAAAATTAAAAGTGACAAAAAAAATGCCATAAGAAAAAAGGAGTTCATTACTCTACGTCTACGAGGAGTGTCGAAGGACTAGAAGGGTTACAGCTGAGTTATTATTGGAAATGACTTTTTCGTGGCTTTCATTTTAAGCGGCTCTCCACCAGCAATAATGTAAGGAGAAGGAGACTTGACTGAGTTGGGTGAATGCACTGGAAATTAGATAGATATCTAGGTGATTGTTGTTGTATTCAGCAACTGAAGTTCTTGGGTACTTCCTTCGAAGATTTTCACAGAATTTCAATTAATTCGGGTCGGTGGGCTATTCAAAGTAGACAAATATTTTTTTTTGCAAAAATTTAAAATTGTTTGATGGAAGAGTGATCAAAGTTACCTATGAGTTCATTTGTTCGTTACAAAACAGATATAACCTGAATCGGAGTGTTAAGTAAAACAGAGCAGCACAGCACTACTTCAACTTACTTCCAGAGAATACCTGTCAACTGGAAAGAAAAAATTTAAAAAATGAATTTCACTGAACCAGAGGAGAATAACAATAATCCGAAAGAGGTTAGCAATGAATTCTTGTTTTGCTTGGCGGTATTCATTACCATTTTGACTGTTTCTTACATTCGAATATTGTGTGAGGTGAGGTGAGGTGTTAATTTTATTGGTAGAAGCTGAGTTCACTTTTAGAATTTTCCCATTATTTCCCAGGACTACCAAAGGAATGAAGATGATGAGAATGTCGACGAGATTTTGGCAAGAGTTCGCATAATTATAAGACAACAACGCACTGCTCCGGCTGCTTAACATCTCAAAACAAAAATGAAATTTATTAGAGTATATTTATTTTCGATCATGTTTACATTTTTTCTTGGAAAAGTTGGTAGCAATTGATAGGATTTGCTGGAACATAATAAATGGTAAATAAATATAACCTCTTATTGCAATAATTTAATGATATTCGAACCATTGCGAAAGGAGATAAGGATGAGTTCAAGATGAACTTATCAGCTCCTGAAAATGTTTGGATTTGTTAAATTATCACTTATACAGATTTTCTCCCCTGTTGGCGTGGGTTCAAGTCTCGCACAGGACACTACGATTTATTTGGGTACCAGTGGTTGAGGCAATTCTACTGACAAGAATTGTATTTGTGAAGCCGTTGGGATGTTGCATAGTAATAATTACATGCCAAAAATTGTGGCTCACTTGCAACATTTGTCAGGTTAAAATTTCTCAATCTCCCTTTTCCTAATTTCCTTCCGCCTAAGCTGTGCTGTGTGCATAATAGGGTTGTCCCCTGAGCTTAGACGACACCTTAAAAAATTATATACTCTGTATGATTTCTAAAGTCGGAGTGTACGAATATCTAGCAGGGTTAATGAGAAGAGTTGCTTTCGGGTATCAAGCAGCAGGTGTAGAGTATCTTTATTGCGTTTCATCCAAACAGTCATTGCTTCTATTCAGAAAGAATAGAATCATTTGAAAGGCTTTTCTCATGGAACTTGTGGTTAGACCAGGACTCTCGATAAAGTTGTAGAAGGTATTCTGTAGATGGGAGGGCGCTTTCGTATTTTGTGCATCTCTTAGTAATAGATGATGTTTCACCACGTAAGAGACTTTAACCGCTGTATATATAAAACAGATAGATAAGAATTTAGGTGAATGAAGATAACCAAGAGGTGAAATACGATTAGAAAGCATAGAAATCTCAGTATCCGTGAGTGTATGTGATCTGGAAATTGATAAAGCTTCTTTGAATGAGACTTTTTATACTTCCCAAATTTTTATGATTGATACCTTTTTGTGGACATTTAAAGAACAATTAAAATCTAGCTGGCACGCAAGCAAAAAAAAATTATACAAAAGTCATCGCAAATCCTCAAAAATCCTGAAATGAAAAGACCAAGGAACAAAAGATACCAAAAAAAGAACGAAAAATAACAAACGACGAAATCGGCTTTTCACAAATCGCCCTAACTGGCCATCCGTTTAATTGATGGATAAGCAATTAAATTAACTCCCCGATTTTAATTCATTTTTATTATCCTTTTAGCTGGGCATCATACGCCCTCGGCCGTCGTCCTTCGTGCTGAAGGCACTTTGTGGCAAAAAAACGAAAAAAAGGATTGAAAACGACGAAAACAAGCGAGAAAAACACGGCAGGAAAAATTCCCACAGCAAAGAGCGTGTTGGTCCAGTTGTAGGGAAGCTGTCCCCGAAGTTCGCCCGCAGCAAATTCACGTACCAAAGCTCCTTTTCTCCCATTCCTTCCATCTTACCTACCTGACCCAGCGGTGACGAGGGAGCAAAAAATTCTCTGAAGTCATTATAGGCGATTAAGTGAAAAGCTTTAAGAGCACGTACAGTAATCACCGTCAGTGTAAAAGGTGCACGGTGTATCGCAGCAAAAAACGGGGCACCGCGCGCGTTGTGGTACTCCCCTCCCCTTCCCATTAGTAGATTATTGAGGGAGGGCGCAGAAATTACACCCTCGAAGCTAGTTGTGAAGGGATCTGGTAAAAAAACGTGAAGAAAACTCTTCGCTTCGTGCACACAAAAATGAACTTGACGCCGGTATGGAGGCGGTTCAGCAACCGAAAGTCACAAGAGATGAAAAGACATAAGCTATGGTTTGGAACACCTACCCCCACTACTTTTCTAAGTGCCACTGCAGGAATAAAATACAACGAAAAAAATACTGGAAAAAAGTAGAAAGTACTTGAAAACTGCTTTTGTGTGTCTAAAGCGCTTTTTATCACTTGCCTGGTCAAAGTGAAAAATACGGGGTTGGTGGAGGAGAGAAGCTGGTGGCAAAAAATGTGTCCTGATCTTCGAACGAACAGAACCGACTCCACATGGACCCTAAGTGCAACAGTAGAGAAGGAGGTAAAATGAAAAAAACGTAATTCGTGTTGCACAAATAGAATCTGCCACTGAGGTCGGTGGTGGCAAGTGCTGGAAGGACTGCACAAAGACGACCTGGGCATATAGCAATGGTCCATACAAAAGAAAAAAACACAAAAGTTCTTTTTTTCAAATAAGAGGGGTAAAAATGGGGAAAAGCAGCTTTCTGGTATTTAAACTGTTCGCAATTATAATGTCAGACATTATTACACTATTAAGAAATGTGTTCATTCAGGATTCCAACCTTCCAACCCCCCTTTAGTCAACCACTTTGTTGCATGAGCTCAGGAAGGGGAGAGGATGAAAGCAGAAAAATACTAGCGCTTTGAACTAATTAAGTGCTTATGGTCTTTAGAAGCAGCTAGGTTTGCTGCTGGCAGAAAAATGAAGTAGTACGGTGGGTGGCGTCCCAAGTAGAAAACGAGAAAAATGATGACTTGAATGTGGGTATATTTGCGTTTATAAGTGATACAAGTTGCATCATTGCATGCACATCAAAGGAAGCTGTAACAGAGTTAACATAGAAACGTAAGAAAATAGATATATTCCCCATCTTCATCAGACATCCTACGAACATTGAGCTGATAAAAACAAGTCCTTCCAAACACATCTTAAAGAAAGTAAAAGCGCATTCAAAGTAAAATGAATTTGTGGATATCTTTGCCAATAATGAGATTAATGTGGATTAGCTAGGAAAAGACGATAAAAGTAGAGGATTTTCTGAAGGAAGATAGTCAAGTCCAACAGGTAAAATGGAAGAGAAGGAATTTGAAGATAAGTCAAGGTAATTCATTTGGAGGTCCGCAGTTACTTGATGGATATTAATTTAATGAGTTTAGATAGTAATACAAGCATCATTCAACATCAACTCCGGGTTGGTTTTTGCTTTCAAATCCTTGCTGTCTGCCTATACCTATTCCTGTAACAAAGCAAGAAATGCTAGTGTTACAGTGCTAGTAATGTTTGAGACTTGTATTCAAAATCATAGCCGTAGAAGATCCTATGTGATTCGCTAGAGCCCAGCTATGTACCGTTGAGCAAATTTTTTAACAGGTCTGACCCAGGATGACTGGGGTGGGCTAGTCACACACGTTGTTCATTGTGGAAAAATAGCGATGGTATTCTATTTATACGGTATGTATGGAACTGACGACTCTCGATTGTTCATAGATGCTGTGGATTTGGTTGTTAGTGCCACTGACATCAGGGGCATCAACATCATACCAAGTAAGAAAGATGTTTAGGATTTACAAATCTCTACCGGCTTAATTTTCTTCCTTGGCTCCTGTGTGTCCCCAGCTCGATTTTAGGAAATCTACACATTTCTTCCACCTTACGATCGATGATAGCACCGATTTTCTTGCATTCATAACCACACACACGCATCTCCCAAAGGACCTATTACCCGAAAGGATGGACCTACTTAAAAACAACTGCTTTTGGGGTGTACGAGTGGTTATTTGTAAAGTGTCTCCCCAATTGATTTCTCATTGACACATATAGGTAATCTTTTGGTAGAAAGTGGACAGGAGGATTGAACAGGATTTGTTGGGGTCTAGTAGCTACAAAATCCTTTTTTTATTGTCCTTGTCCCCCCACTTTATACTGAGATTGCTGTTTTCAATTTCCACATGCTATCTGCGGGAAGTTTATATCGACGTGAAAGTTGGTCCACATGTATATATTTTTTGGGTGGGGGAAAAAAAGGCAACATACACGAGAAAAGTGAAACTGGTTTGTCCGGTGGTGAGTATTACAAAACAAGAAAAAAAACACAGCAACCACGGGATATTTTCAGGACTTTTAAAAACTTTTCGATGAAAATTTGTCGGATTTTTTCGATTGTGTTTTTTTTTGTTTTGGGCAGTGTGTTCGTCCGGCTCAACAAAATTTCATTACTTTTACTGAGATAGGACTCATCTGCAACACATTAAAATCTGTTCACGGTAAGGTTTTTTATCGTTGTGAACAGGGAAACAATTTTTATTTCCTTGGACATGGAGCGAAGGATTGTTTTTATGAGAGAAAAAGTTTTTTCAATGAGGTTAATTTTGGTGGAAAAAGTTTTGCCTCGGTTTTGAAAAAAAGAAGAAAAAAGCGAAAATGAATGATTTAAACAGAAGGGGTATAGGACAATAGCCAGCCGTATTATAGTCAGTCAGACAGACAGTAATCTCCAAACCTTTTGCTGTATGGGAAAGATTATATGGGTATAAAAAATTCAATTGCTCCTGTGATTTGTAAATGGGGATATCGTTTCAGGGTGGCCCATCCCATAAATTCGTGACTAAGCCTGAAATATATAGAAAAGAACCATCGAAAATAATAGTGAAATCGAACTAATCAGTCCAACTCATCTTTCACCTAAGATCTTTTACTGTGGTCATCATCATCCCGGCAATTCCGTTTCTGTTAATTAGGATAAAAGGGATGTCGACCAAATAATGGGGGATACAACCGTTTTGCGTGATACAAATTACGATAAATGTATAGTGGTCAAGGTAGAAATGAAGTGTAATGAGGTTCTTGCTTTTGCTGTTACCCCTTTCGTTCTCATTGTTTTCTTACCCCTTTCCGAGCAAAAAGAAATTCATTGAAACACACTCTGAATGGGAAAAATTGTAGGGATGAAAGAATAAATTTCTTGAATTATTTTTTTTTTCTTATTACTACCCTTGTAGGTTTCCTTTTCATGGATTAGTTACGGATGTAACCCTTTCAATTGTGGTATAAGAAGCCGTGCTGGTATTATAACAACAGGAACAGAAAAATCCAATGCGTCTTGCATTTTTTTTTGTTTATTCTTTCGTGTATTAATTTGAGAAATGGGAACAGTTGTGTAATCTAGTGGTTACCGCTTACTATGGGAGTCAATAATTACAAAAAAGGAGAAGAAAAATTATCTCATAACTTTTATAAATAAAATGCACTAGATACAAGAAAAGAAATTGTGTAAATTTACAGCTTTTTAATTCCATTAATACAAGTTTGGGTATGAGTTGCAGTTAGACAATTGTGGATTATAGTTATGGATGACCAAAGGTGAAGTGGTAGTTAATGGTACATGAGGTCCCAGATTCGAATACCATACGCGACCATTTTTTCACCAACAACAGCATAATAGTCATTACAAACCATTAGGTGTTGCAACAGTTAAATGGGTTTGGAATCTACGTTATGGGTTTTCATGAACTAGGTAAGTCTCCAATCTGCCGATATAATACTAAATGTGTTAATTAATCCAGTGATGATGAATATTTACATATAGAATTTTAGACAAATCCTCGTAGTAATTGCCTCAACGTTTCCTCGATTTTTTTCTCGCAATCAACATTTGTGGTGGACGTACGGACATTCAACATAATTGCCATAAAATTCGAGCAATTACAATTCAGTTAAGCCTTTCTCCATGGCCCCCTTGTAATTCTTCCCTTTTGCTCCTCTTAATTATTCAAATCAAAAGCAATTGACCGTCATAAATACCACCATACCAAGCCATTCCTGGTATGGCATTCCTCTGGACAACTTCTCTCGAGTTTTATCCCCACCTCTCTTCTTTATACAATTTGTCTTCAGCTCAATCATTTTCCCATTTTTTCTGGGAAAAGTGGAGCGGGCTAAATGGTTTTTTCCCTTGTTTGCGAAAGGATTTAGCAGCAAGTAAAGCAACAAAAAAAACTTTTCACCCACTCCACCTTGACCTTGTTCATTGTCGTCTCCGTTAATGGGTACGACAAGGTTTTTTTCCAGTTATCCCCTCTACCTCCGCTCATTTTGGCACTTTCTGTTGCTTGTTTGAGTTGAAAGCAAAAAAGAAAAACATCAAAAGTCCATGGGCTTCTCTTTTTTTTTGTTATCGTTGTATGCTTTTCTTGTCCTACGCCAAAATCTGTTTTGAGTGAGAAAGATGACGGCAATTATGGGAAGGATCCACGTGAGTGGAATACTTTGTTGAAATTTTGTGGGATTTTTGGAGTAGCATCTGGTTAGAGACGGTTGCATTATGTTAATTTTTTTTTTCAAGAGTTGTTATTCACTTTCCGGCTTATGATTATGAAAAATTGCGGGTATATCTTGTGGACAAAGATGTTTTAGTTGAAAAAACATGACAAGTAATAAGTTAAAAATGAAGCATGCGAGAATCTTTTGATAAAGGTGCAGCAGCTTTGTTTTTTTTCCAAGAAAGAAGCAACTATTCGTCAATTATATTCCCTTTCAGTAATAATAAAAATACGTCTTTACTGGCAAACCGCCACAATTAATTCTAAGTCTACTTCCCAGGGAAAGTAATTTCACTTGGAAAAAGTAGATCTTCTTAAATTTAATTCGCACAATTATCGCTTCTAAATCTCTTTAAACCAGAGTTCGTGCCTTATGCAATTGAAGTCTTTTGTAATTCGTTTATTTGTCACAGACACTGAGATAGCAAAGATAACGAAAATGACATCCAACCTGGCACACTTGTAGGTAAAAAGTGGTGCTAGTGGTAACATCCTTAGATTTAATGTTTTTATACCAGTTTTCTTCTTTAATAGCATCTGGAAAATGCGTGCTTATAGATGTGAACTCAAGAGCAGAGAGATTCTTGAGTACTGAATTTTTCGGGTTGCAAAATTCTGATTCGTCGACTTCTACTTTTTCATTTTCATGTAAGGGTCCTAGTCTAATCGCGCTATCTTTATAATTCACTAAGTTCTGGGAATCTCTAACAGTAAATTAATCAATATGTGTCTTCATGATAAAACTGTAGTCTACCTATTCCACCATATATGCTTGAGATCTTCTAATATAGTACCTCCTACCTAGGTTTTCTTATTTTGGTTATATATCTGTACCTAATCCCTAACGTTCTTATCAACGTCAGTTTTTTTTTTAAAAATTGCGAAAAATGTTACTTTTTAATTCGGTTAATTTTCCAAAAATACGAAAAATCAAAACACTTGTTTTCACCGAATTATAGTTCGAATTTACGAGACAATCCAAGATTCGAAGAAAAGCCAATTTCTTAGCGTTTCATCAGCAGCTGCATTAAGAAATAAAAGGAATAGAAGGAAAGGCAAGTAGGTCCTTGGATACACTGATACTTTGGATTTTGTGGGCAGAAGTTCAGCTGATATCATAGAAATAATAGCAAAGCTGGATGAGTTCTGCTCGCAGTATAGGGCTCTAAAGTGAAGTACAAAGGACAAAGTATCTGACGACTTCTTCTAGGAAATTCTTTGCGAAAGGGTTTGATAAGTTACCCATTATATGACAAACGGACTTAGATTATAATGAAATTTATGTAAAAGAATAATGGTCAAATAGTTGTCTTAAAAAAAACATACAACTTCATTTATACACAAAACTAATGGATTTAGAAATTTACCACTAACTAGAAAGGACCATTACTTTTGTAAATCTTTAATTTCGACCAAAAGAAATACAATGGACTTACCTGTATGTAATCGCGTATGCTGTTGCACGTGTGATAACTGCTTAAACCTCCTGTCACAGTATGAACACTTGTATGGCTTTTCACCAGTATGAACACGTATATGTTGCACTAATTGATGATTACTAGAGAAACTTTTTAAACACTGTTGACACTGATGTGGTTTTACTTCGGCACCCATACCGGGACCCAATCCTACACGCGGTATATGTTGTATTTGTTGCATGGCGCTTTTGTGCATAAATAACTGCAAGAAAGAAGGAGAGAGAAAAGAAAATATATATATAGGTATAAGTACCAAGTGTCATGCGAATTGGTTTTATTATTATTTGTTTTTAATCTCAAAATAAAAACAATCTTTTAACGAAATGAATACAAAACAACGAAACACAAAACTAATATTGCAAGAAAAAGAAGAAAAACATCAAGGTTATAATTGTCGGAGGATTTTGGTTTTGGCTGTTTTCTTAAATACTTAAATCGAAGATAAACCCTTGAGCATTCGCCTTAAAACCACAAATAGATTGCAATTAAGGGAAGGAGAAAAAAATTGTTTACACATTCTCACGTACGTTACCTGAATACCCATTATTCACCGGAGCCCAGAGGACTGCTGTCGTGTGGTATGTCTCAATTTGTACCCGTTCAGCACTTCACCGATTCATCATATATCATTCATAGACACTTTCTTCAGACGCAGTGGATACCTATACGTTTCTTCTATCCGAAGGGCAGGCACACAGGCCATCATGCACAAAATAAAGTCATTTCTTTCGTAAGAAGTAAAAAAGAGTCTGTCACTGTCCAGTGATGACATCTGCTCGAGACATCGCTAGAATATTTTCTCAGGCTATTTCTTAATATACGTGCACTATACCTGTGGGCAATAGTACAGTAATAGGACAGAAATAGGATGCTATCTAGGCTTGATAATGATGATGAGTATGAACTAGGTAGATAAGTAAGTCCAATTCTTATGGCATGCGCCTATTGGCGTTTACTGTGGACAGTTCCTCTCTGCTGTTGACATCGGACTTCACACAAGATACAAGTCCCTCACAGTCTGATGATGACTTTAGTATTACACGTTTTTCATCTTGGTACTTGGTATATCTCTTCTCTCGCTACGTGTGAGTAACACTTGTTTTCTTTGCTTGTTTTGCAAATAATTGCGACGTGCTTTGCAAACTGATGCCAAACTGACCGTGGCCTCCATCGTCTTGAGGAGTGCTTTTGCCTTCTTTTGTTGGACTTCTTGATAAGTGCGAAAATGACGTATCTATGAGAGAAAATGCACTTGCAAAATAGACGAATTTAGAATTTGAAGGTTCTTAGACAATTATATCGGTTTCTTTCCACTTGAATTTTGGATAAGTTCAACTATCAAATATAACGTGATTCTGCGCCTCCACTATTTGTACTTTCCGCATTTACTATACAAATGCACAACAAACAGCAAGGACAAAAAGTGCATACAATACAAATGGAGTGAGCAGACTTTCTGTAATTATATAGTACAGAAAGTGTTAGGCTATCAAACCAAATATTGATTGTTTATATAAGAAAACAAATTGTCATTTTGGAAATAGGTCAATCTGGATGAGTCCTAATTGCTAAAATGTTCAAACTAGAAGAGTTTGAACGGCTGGCTGCAATGACGAGAAGAAGAATTTTGGGGTTCCTTTGAGGGTTCCGGGTATATTTGGACGACTCGCCTTGCCCTAGGCAAGAATTTTAGTTTTTAGAATTTCTTTTCTAAAACAGACCGATCAAACTGATAACTTTACAATCGGTGGCTATGCAGTTTTAGAGATTCTTCACCAAATCTTTCAGTTATTATGCACTAACTTGTGCGGGCGTTAATGAAGAGTTGAGGACTATAAGCACTGCTGTGAGTTCTCGTGGCTTATAAGGAGGATAAAGAGAGATCCCTGCGCCTTACTAATGAGTTCACAACACACAGAAAGAATATTTGGTGTTTATATAACAGGATAAATAAGAAGGCTCAATATTACGCTGAGCTTGGTGAATACAAACATCCCATCCATAAAACTAAGAGACAATCCTGGAAGCCTTTCTACGGAAGTGTTAAAAGTGTTGTCCATTCTGGGGAAGTTTCTTAGAGGTTATAATGGAAGAATACTCTCCAAACTGTTTCAATCCTATTACGAACGAGGCCGAACGAGTCAAAGAGAACTTGCTTGCTTGCTTTTCTTGATAATATTAGTGTAAAATATCTGCGAACCGGAGATGAGGTTATCGATGCCTAAAGATTTGCTTTCGTAGTTCTCGTACACATATATTAAAAGGAAATTTGTAGATACCGCACTCTATAAAATGATCCACTACATCAAAGAGCACTTCCTTCCTAAGTTTATTCATAGAAGTTGAAGATGCCTTCGAGAGTATCCTGCCTAGTAAAATAATTGAGATCTTTCAGAGGTGGGGTGTGAGATCAATTATTGAGGAAGGGGTTTAACAAGTTTTCGATATTCCTGTTTAAAAAAGCCGCAAAATGTGGACCAACCTAAATCGATCCCAAGGCTTCTAGTAGTAACCGTTCGATACTTTTCGTATGTAGTGCATTCGTATCGTTAGTATTAACATTTTTCTGTATAGTTGTTTTCTAATACTAAAAAACAAAATATAAATAAATAAAAATAAACTTTCCGCGCCAAGTGTTTTGGGTCATTTAACTTTTTTAATGCCAAATTTATTAGCACTGAAGTTCATTTTATAATATTGCGCAAAAAACGTGAAAATCCATTAGATTTGGTACTCCAAGAGAATTTCAAAATAGGAAAAAATATAAAAAAAGGCAAAAAAAATGAAAGAGTAAAAAATTGTGGCCAAAAGTCAATAGCAGTGCAAGTTAACATTAGCAAAAGCAATACTAACAGGGGAACGGGAGTAGGCAACAAAATACCAAAGTCAGGCAGGCCCAAATAGAGTTGGTGTGCAGTTAACAAGTTCCCGGTTCCCCTTCCAATTCCAATTCCATTAGCCTAAGATAGGCGTAAAACTGTAGGAGAAGAAGAAGCGAATGCGAAAGGAAAACGACAGAAAACAGCCTACACTCAATTTTTTTTAGACGACCACCGGTGAATATATTTCTCCGTGTGGCAGGTCAGTTTCAGTTAGTCGCACGGCTTGTTGTTCGTCTGAACCTGAGGTATACACTTTTAGCTTTGACGATGACGCAGCATCGTGCAGAGGAGAACATTCAGAGCCCCCAGCCCCAGTCCACGCGGGGCGCGCATATGTTTGTTTTCATTTCGTTTCGTTCGCTCACCGAGTTATTGGTTGCCGTTGTCGTTTTTGCCTCGTCGATAAAGTATTTGTCTTGCTGAACTTATTTGTGCCAATTATTTTTTTCCTTCATTGGCGTGGAGATACACGAGGAGAAAAACGTTAAAGTGTAGAGCGAGTGCGTTTTTAATTGCATGGAGAGCTGCAAAACCCATTTTCTTTTCTTTCAAACAAGATAGATACCATCTACTATTCTTTTGGATTTTTTTTCGGGAAAAATCTCCTCGGTCTAGTCTACTCGTTAGGTAAAACACATACCCCCAGGGCTTAAGTTGTCTATCGTTTATAATTTTAGATGGTTCTTTTTTTTGCGCAATTTACTGTAGGTACCAACAAACAGGCACCATTTAATGGTATATGAAGTGAAGAAGAAGACTATGCATAGTACGCCCGCAACTCATTTGACGTTGAGTGGAAGCAAGCTTTTCTAGCTTGAACTCTGGACTAGATTGGACTTGTACTGGACTGAATGTTTGGGGGAGGATTTTACACCACGGCAGGAGAAGACGATGAAGAAGAAGAACGAATTCTATTTTTATGGTCACAATAAACAAGATAATTTCTTCTTCCGCGTGCTAACGACTTTTTTATGTTGTCTTATTAGTGTTGCAGTCTTTAGAAGGTTTGTGTTTTGTGCGCACATTTAAACCAAGAAATTTTTTGCTCAAAAGGAATTTTCTTATGATGTAGTTTTAATTAGAAGGAAATTGTTTGAAACTGGGTCCCTTGATATGTGCCCTCACAAAAAAGTACACACAGCATCTTACCGTTTATATCATTTCTTGAAGTTAGACATTACTTTGCCGCAGTTACTATAATTTTCTTTAGATAACCAAGTCAGTGCCTTTTAAGACATTCCTGGGGAATAACTTTGATTACTATGCATGATGATGAATTGATGAGCGGAAATTACGAATGGGTCCTGTTCTACTTTTTATATAATACTGGACAAAGGCAAAAAAACTATCCTAGTTCTAACAAATTATTGCAATCAACTGCTAGTTAAACCACTTTTTAGATTACGTTAATGCATTTATATAGACAGATGAAAAGTCAATAGAAACCTAGAGTGAAGCATATCGTGTTTAGGAAGAAAGTACTTCTTACTTTTTATACAGTTGTTTAGGATTGGTTTTCAGATTTTGGTTTGATCCGATGGAAAATTATGGCCTAGATTTTCCTAGATCAAATATGTGATCATAGAGTGTATGTTGTTTTAGGGACGGGAAATCGACGGTTGACCAAATCTTCACCGCAGCCAAATAATTTACAAATCTAAAAAGTTACCATTGGACACTGTATATAATAATAGTATTGATGTCCTTGTAGTGTATTTTTGTTGTTGTTGTTTTCCCAGCAAAAACAACAACAATAACGTGATCAACACAGCTATCAGGGAATATCCACGCTTTGTGTTGCGTATGTATCCTTAGAAATGGGTTTAGGCAAAATTTTACCATCGGGTATAGGAACTATAAATCTGTAGATTCTTTTAAATATCTTAAAGAGATACGGAGACCTACATTACATAAGGTAATAGACAATAGGGCTTTAGCTTCAAAGCGTTCGAATTGAAGAGAGCGCTCGAATTGTCTGTGTAAAGAGTCGGGCCTATTGGTGATTGAGCTCGAAACAGAAATGGTAAATGCAGACAAAGGACAAACCAAGTATTTTATAAATTTTTCGGGGCTCCTAATGTAGTTAAATTTATAAAGTTGGGCAAGTGCTTAAAGTCGCTTTTGACAGAATTGCCCAGAGTAATCGGAAATGTGGTGGTAATTCGGCGATGTGGAAGAAGACTTTAGAATGCATGTCGTTAACTGGAGATTAACATATGTGATTAAAATCGTAAGTTCAAGAAAGGTACAGTCTTAGATGTGGCTAAGACCCTATTAGGATTGCCCGAGTCGATAATTGTAATGACCCGCTTTGAGCAAGCTCACTAAAGGTCTTAGAGTAGCAACTTATATCCAATGGATGATTTTGGGATTCAGATCACATATTCTTCCAACCACTCTTCTACTTTGTCGCAAAGTAATTACAGTTTTATACCAATAGGAGCCTGAACCGTTCCAGAGCTTCTTGGTTACATGTTCGATATTAAATTTAGATTCATACGATATTCATCTCTTCTTCTAAAAGAATAGTTCATTCTCCTTTCTGTTCATTAAAGTCAATATCTCGGGAGTGACCCAAAAGGACAAAAATTATTCCAGCCAATAAAATTTTTCAGTCAGACAGATCTATGCTGGTTTCAAGTATTGTAAGTTATGAATCAGCTCCAATCAAGATGCATTTTATCTTCAAGAAAGTCTCTCGGTATCTAATATTATAAACGAGCAAGCAAAAGCTGGAAAAGCTGATATCACTATTTGGTTACTAAACGTAATAATAGTGGGAATAGCTATAAAAAATAGATCCAGTAGTGTGTAAGATGTATCGGTTAATAGATAACCTGAAAAAAATCAACTATATCAAGGAAAGCTGTGCTATTTTGGTATATATGCCATATAATTACTCAAATATAAGAACGGAGGAAGGCTACATGCGAACTCAAGTGAGTTATGCGACCATTAATTAATTCTAAAAATGTTCTTTTAATGATTTTTGATTTTCTTGGAAGTCCCCTTTTTGTACTAATCAATACCTTAATTAATACCAGTCCAACAAATTCTAATTTAAGGAACCCTCAAAATTGACTGTACACAATTTTTCTAAGAAACGGCGGAAAATTCTCAAGCCAATTTTCTAAAAAGGAAAAAATAAATAAATACTTTCCCCACCAACTAAAGACTTCAGCAATCGTGAAAATAGTTTCAGAAGAATATTTTTTCTCCTTCCTCCGTAGGAGTTATAGTCAAGTCAGTGCATCTTTTCACTTTTTTGAGTGCAATGTGCGCATCTTTTCTAACATACAAAGAAGAAATCTCCTTGAAAAATTTTCCCTGTTTATCCCTTCACCCCTCCTCTTGCGCCACACTCTATCCTCAAGAGAAAATTTTAGTTCTAATCAGTTTTTGGTTCATGTACATATTTGAGATAATATAATTTTTAATTTACATAATTACACAATTTTTTTTAACATAAAAACGAAAAAATGAGGAAAAAATCTTTAAACCGTAAATAGTAGAAGCATTAGTAGAAGAAGTAGTGGTGATGCTTGTAATTATTTGCATCAGCTCCGTTTTACTGTAGACTCTTCTCCTCGTTATTATTTTTAGAATTTTTATCTTTTTCACTGTTCTTTTTATATTTTTGCGATATTTCCACATCTTTGATGGCGGCCGGTTGCTTGGCTAACACTTGTATATATCACAAAACCAGAGCCACAAAAAAAGAGAAGAAAGATGATAAATGGAGAAGAAGAAAAAAGACAGTGGACTCGAAATCTAGTGGTTGTGTGCTGTATTTTCGGAAAAATTTTAAAAATAAAGTTTTAAGTAAAAAATAATAAAACAATTCATTTTCTTGGGTGTTTGCGTTGTACTGAATATGTTGCTAGATGTACAAAGGAGCAAATATTGAGAATAAACCTTTATTTTGTTGATATTTTGGGATATTTGTGCATCGCAGACAAAGTACAAGGAGCGTTCTTTCTTTTCAGCATTTGGGGCAAGAAGTGGCTTTTTAAAAATAGCTTTATAACTAAAAACAAAAATTTCTACGGAATTAGGGATCAGGAGAATTGTTTTTTTTTTCAATAGAACGTAACTTGCTGATTTTTGAATCTCTTTTCTTTGCAAGGTTGTACAGCCATTTCTGTGGGAATATCTTCTGGAGCACTTTGTAGGCGTAAGCGTACCTATAGAGTGATCTCGCGCGATTCTTTTCCTAATTACTAAACTTTTCATAAACTTAGGTTTTTTTATCTCTTTAGCGTTTTCAAATTTAAAATTTTGTGCTCGTGTTGGATTTCCATTTGCCTAGGGCTTTTTATCTTTGTAAATGTTTCAGCAGTCAAAATTATTTATTCAAATTATATTTTTTTCTAGTTTTTAATTTTTTATTGTTATTTTTTCATAAACCTATGGTATCGTTTTTTATATCTTCTTCGATAGTTTGTTTTGCCACTTTTGCCTTAAATTTGCCTTAGTTTTGAGTAATTTTTTGTGTCTTTTCTATGTATTGTTCTCGTATTAAAGGAGGTGGAAAGATACCTGTGGATGGACACAATCGTACAGCATCTTATTTGTGTGTTCGACATTGGCATTCCTGTAAACTCGTGATTGAGAGAGGTTGGAATTAACCTGTCGACCATTAACAAGAAGAGTTGCCAACTTGAGCTTTCCTGGGTAGATTAAGCCAGTAATTATTAAATTAACAGTAGACAGTTTAACACCATCTTCATTAGTGCGCATGCGAGTACATAACAATATTAAAATTGGTCTGCGCACTTTTAATGCATAGATAATATATGAGCAACACTTTTGATCCAAAGGTTCCCATTTAATAAGGAGCAAAAAATCGTTGACTTCACACTGGAAACCCGAAAACAGGAAACGCAGACAAAGATCATCTGCGGTTGAAATTTAGACTATTTCGAAGGAAAGCCAAAAATATTATCAAGTTAAACTGACGTTCTGGTTCTGGTTAAAGTTGAGAATTAAGAAGCCCTTAACAAAATAACAACGACAATTTCTGGTAATACGAAGAAATTTTGAAGAGTTTTATAGGAGTTCAGATGAAGATCAAGAGGAAACCATGTTAAGTTCAATCCAGATAAGTTACCTGAGACGAGCACGAATCGTTTCCATAATTTTTTTAATTATATCAATATTATACGGAATTTCCTACAAATCCAGACAGGGCTCTGAACCCGATGAGGGAAATTTTAATACTTGACATCCTTCAATTATTTTGGCGTGCATTTGAACTCTGCTGGTTATATCTTTCAGGAACTCCAGGCCGGCATCACAAGGGGTTGCAGAGTTTATGATTTAATAAGACACCTGTAAGGAATTTTCTTGTCTCCTAGGAGAACTAAGAAGTACATAAGTAAGACAGTAAAATAGAAAGATTTTGCACGTCATTGATGTGCATATTAATACTTCATGTATTATCATGAAAGCAATGAAGGTGACAAGGTTGAATATTGCGGAACTCCAGCAGTTACCAACTGAGGTTTCGAAAAAATTTATATGGACTTAGAAATTTGAATGAAATACGATAAAAAGATTTAGAAAATTTTCGCATATAGTTTAGAGTAATATCCGTATCATTTTCAAATCTGCATAAAAATTGGGCTTTAAGCACGAAATGAAACCTTCACGATTTCGAGTGCAAAATGCAACAAATAATTATATAAAAATCTTACAAGGTTCATACAAGTCCACAATAATGAAATTATTTATTTTATTTTAAAGGAAAGAGAAACGCTAATGAAATTCTTGCTAGAAAGGCAGAATAAAGATCTTGTAAGAGAACAAATTTAATGAGTAAAGTAAGCGCAAAAAAATTTCTTTTATTCGTCCTTAGAATTTATCTTAGTAAATCTGAAAGAATTTGAACTCGTTTTTGTAACTCTACTCTGAGGTTTTTCAGTACTTTAAGTAGATATTTATTTGCCTAATAATATTGAAACATCGGACTCTAGCATTTCATTTACAACGTATATAATGCTAATACAAAGCTATATATACCGCAGTGGTTCTCATATTTAATTTAATTTTCCCCTCTAATAAATTAATTCGGGGTTAAATTGTCCTTTTCCAAAATTTCTTTTGAAACTTACATTTCGCTCAAATTGGAAAAATCTCAAAGTGAAATAAAACAGTACGAATATGGATTAGATTACTATCGACATGCAATACATAAGTGCGCCTGGACAGTCCGTACAGTAAGTTAGCGCTTTAATATCTTTATCAATTTTCTAAATTTTGATTGCTAAAACGTTTTTTGGTATGATTTGCTGAAATCTGTTATGTGCTAACTGGGGGGAAAATAATAGCTGTTAGTTTTTGTAAGAAATTAATATTTCACAAGAACCTCTCCTAGAAACCTTAGATTTTGAGAAGTAAGCATATTCTTATTTTAAAACCACTGAGAGCCTAGAAGTATAAAGTACCCCAAAATAATTTCATAATTCCTTTTGGACCCTAATCGACTTTTTTCTAATCACATCACATCCAATTGAAAGTGTCTGAAAAAAATGACAACCACAAAGAAAAAAACGTATTAAATGGTTTAACTAGAGAATCTCTGACCCAGTTAAATAAAATAAGGTCAAGCTTACCTGAGAAATAATCCCCCAACAGTCAATAATATATCTATACTTACTGCGTACATTGTACACACGTCAGATATCAAACGCACCCAGTATCTTAGTCGAACGATAAATAATTTTCAGTGGCCAACGACAAGAGAACTAAGAAAAGGCCGAGAAAAAAAGGTAAGGAAAACTTTTTTTTGCATCTTTATTATCCGCATATTTAATCGTCTCATTACGAATTCAAAGTTATGAGCTCTTCGGTTCGATTCTGGTCAGTACTGTAGACTTTTTAGTCTGATTCAAGCTTTTTTGCATTCTCATTTAAGATTCTCGGGTGTAAATTCGAGGCCAAGGATCTCAACTGATGCAATCTTGTCTTGATATGTATATTTAAAGTTTTGATTTTGGTTTGAATGTAGTAATGAATGAGTATTTTATTTTAGGTTGAATAGATGGTTTAACACCATAAAAGTCTGAGAGGTGTATGGTATATCGCGTTAATTAATTTGGGAAATTGTGACTGAAATATTTGCTTCACTTAAGGCTTGGTATTATCTTATTTGCATTCAACAGGGGATGAATTAAGATGATAACAGACCGACGCAGTGGAATTACAAGACAAATGGTGATACCTTCATCGAAACTAATTTATCATCTATGAACTGTAGGGCATAGGATAGAACAGCATAGCATATAAAGATTACTGTCCGTACGCAAGCACAATATTAGATATTTATTTTTCTATATGTTTTAAACACCTTGGAACAAAAACTTTAGAAGTTTTATTATTTATTATTAGCCATACTGAAATAAAAGCTTGCCGATGCTTGTCCCAAAATACACTGGAAATAATTATGGCATCACTTGCCGCTTGTCAATTTTAAGGACGATGAAGAATGATAAGAGAATTTTGCTTAATATATGGTGCCCCGGAAATGGATATTAGTGCTGAAGGAGGAAGACTTGTTGAGTACTAAAAATGAACAGCTATACGAAAAGATAGAACATATTATTAGCACGTTTCACGTTGCTCTACTCAAACGCTTTATACAAACTTTAGTTAACTTTTTTTTTTTTTTGTAACGGCTTGTAGCCTCCGGAAAGGAAGGTGAGAGGGTTGAAAACAATTTTTTTGAAAGCGAAAGATGTCAGCTATCTTTCTATTTCCAAATCAGACTCATAGGATGTCAAATGAAAATCTTATAAACTTTTTGAACAATGACGCCAAAAATCTTAGGTAGTTTTTTTTTCAAAACAGTTAAGAATACATATCCTTTTGTCACACACCTCTTTTACTAACTGAATCAATTCTATTACTTCTTTCAATACTTGCTTTTTTTCTACTAAATTAAACAAAATTTTTATATCGCCAATAATTCTCCTAAAATTTAGGAAGTGATAAGTGATGCAATAATTATATCCAGTAGTGTAAATATTGATCTATAGTAACTCCTGGGTATTTAAATGTAGCAATCTACTAAATTTTTTTATACAAAGTCATTGCATTTAATTTCTATATCGTTTGTATTATTTGTATTTTCTTATCCTGATATGCATTTCTTTGGTTTTCTATATACTGAGTAGCTCCAAATTATGACAGTGGCTTTGAAACTTCCTCTATAAAATATACAGAACAATGCATTACGTGGTTCCACTACTAAGGCAATATTTATCAACATAAACATAAATCTTCACATTCCTAATGGCCTTCTGGAGCTGAATGATTTATATTAAAAAATTTTAGGATCCGGCTAGAAAGTACAACTGACAATGAACGAAAATCTTTGAACTCAATGTACTGATTTTTGTCAGTGCCAGATTTGGTAACCCTATCCGGAATCGACTCCATACTTCATAAGAATTAAATTGCTACCGTGTTCTTCTAATCTTACTATTATCATCCTATTCTTTAAATAACTCTTCATCCATTCCAGAGCTTTCCCTCAAATACAAATATTCCCTAATTTTTTTAGATTGCCTCCATGATTTTGCGTATCAAATACTTTTTTAAATCTACGATCAATACCATGACATTTTTGATAAAGTTTTTTTGGCGAAAGCGTTGAATTTTGAACTTAATATTGTACCTTTGCACGAGAAATCTCCTAGCAGTCTATGGCATTTCCATCTATGCTAAGCATTCATTCAGATATAAGCGACTAACTACGAGTATTAATGTAAACTAAGGAATTTGAGGATTGTCAACAAACGAAAGTTTCAGTGGTACGTATACTTATCAAAGTGATATTTAATATTTGTTGTAAGAAAGTGAAGGTGATCCTCAATTGGAAATTTCTGATTATATAATTGGCAATTCGACTCAAGTAGCCTCCTTAAATAGCCTCTGACTTGAACTTGGAAGAGGAAATGTAACATAATTTCCGAGTGTACCAAATTTAAACAATATACCAAAAAATTGTTCTAGAAAACAGCAAAACAGCAACAATTCTATACAATACTATTTTATACCGAAGGAAACAAGT